>JBBPQE010000226.1:0-34171 GCA_038092335.1 Boletus vinaceobasis | reverse complement strand
CGCTTGAAAACCAGGAAGGCCTTGTCAAGCTCTTGTTGGAAAATGGGTGTGTCGTTTCGAGGGATGCCATCCATTCTTTTTTTTTATGCGACTTTGGTGTTCTTTATGAGCCTGCCGTTGTCGACATTCTTCTTGATCGTGGCGCAGATCCCCGGTTGCTGACCACTGAAAGAAGGTCATGCTTACATCTAGCTTTATCGCCAGACGCGTTTTGCTACGACCAAATTGAGCTTGCTCGGACATTAATTGCCGCTGGATGCGATCCGACGGCGCTAGATGACCACGGTCATTCACCTCTCGAACTTGCCATCCAGTCCCTCTCAACTGAGTTAGTCGGGTGGCTGCTTCAACTTGGCCTCCAGCTGCCCTCGGACGCGATCCCCTGCGCAGTTTCGTCCTTCCACTTTGACTATGGTCGAAGGTTACTCCCCATGCTGGAGTTTCTCCTCACACATGGCGCCTTCGCTGGGGCACAGGATGTTCGCGGGTGCAATGCACTTCACCACGTCGCCCGCCAAATACCTTTTTTTGACAGCGAGTCACTGGCAGCAGAGAGTCGTCCGGCTGTTAGTAGAGCATGGGTACGATATTAACTGCCGCAACGACAGAGGAGAAACACCGTTGCATCTGGCCGTCGCTTCTCGCTTGTTCGAGTTGCATGTCTTGGAACTCTTCCTCGCTGAAGGTGCTGAGCTGCCTGAAGATATTGTCAACCATGCAGTACAGGGCTTGTGGCGTTTCTTCACGTCAGACGATACGAAACACACGATGGCTACACTCTCCTTCTTAGTCGAAAAGTTGGGCGCAAGCGGTCGATCGCAGAGCATCGGCGGCAACAATGCATTGCATTGCCTACTGCAATTCCACACGGTTCTCCCCGGAGCCACGTTACCCCTGGCGTCGTTTCTCTCGGAGAACGGGTGTGATGCATGTGCCCCAAACTCGTCAGGACAAACGCCGTTAGAACTTGCCATTGAGAATGGCCATCTCTTCGTCGCTGGGCGTATTCTGGCACAACGGTTCACCGAGCCATACACCATCGATCACAGGATGTTATACCATGGAGATTTAGAGGGAAATGGCGTTCTCCATCGTCTTTGTCACACGTGGGATGATCAGCTCGTGTACAGAGTGAAGCTGTTACGAGAAACAGGATACAACCCTGCAAAAGACATCAATCGGCCGAACAAAGAGGGACTCACTCCGCTGTGCATTACCCTGATGCACGGCGAAGTCATACATGATCCTACCATGTTCTCATTACTGCTCGATCTCGGGGTCAGCTTCGACCACGTCAATGACCTGCATCTGGAGAGCCTCGAGTGGGCTTCAAGCCTGCCGTGGTATCGTGATGCCACCGATGCCCAAGGACGCTGTCTTTCCCGATCCAACAATCCATATGGCAGAATATTGGGCTTGCATCAAGGTTGTCAGGAATCACGTTCGGTACACGACTCCTCATAGCGGCGCGCAGAGATCGTTTCCCTATGGTTCCCGGAAATGCTGAATGCGGGATACCTCGCCGAGTCATTTTTGCCTGCAAACCCGGTGACTTTGTAACCCGTACTCCTTACTTCCTCCGGTAATTGACACACCGCTCAAAGGTATCCAAGACCACAATGCCGCTACGATTCGGGTGTGCATCAGACGGGCAAATGTCGTGTTCACCGTTCCGATCGATCTCGCACCGAGTTGTTGTGCCCTTGATCTGCCAAGGGTCCGTTTCGATATATGGGACGAGTTCACCCCTGCCGACCAGGTGAACGGGCGACAGAGACGGATGGTCGGGGAGTTGGTCCCGGGACGTTGTCGAGACCGACAACGCGTACGTTACACTCGAATTCTTCCAGATCGAGGTCTACTTTGCGTTCAAGCCCGTGACGCGGACAACCCCTACAGACCCGCCACCGTAGCCGTCACCTCGACGTTCGTGGTGTAGACGGGATGCGATCACAAATGGCATCACTGTGTACGAATGTCCGACTTGCATTATGAGGAGCGTCTACTATTCACGGTGCCAGGGGTCATATGATCTTGCAGCGCATACCCTCGAGGAGCCACCGTATGCCCCACCCGATCCGTCGAATCACCGCACAAAATGTGACGTCAGTTTTTGAAACTCGACTGTCAACATGACATCAATGACGTCATCTCATCCGGAACCAAAAGTAACTATCTTATTCACGTACATCATACAGGAAAACAAGAGCAGAGAGAAAGAAGAATCAATGAATAATAAAGCGTAAAGAGGCAGGGCCGTCCTTGCCTCGATAGTGACAGATGAAACAGAGTCGGGAAAAGACAAGAAAAGGGATGCACGTCGTCTGGACGAGACCCACGCAATAATAATAGGCGTGCCTCGGAAAAAGAAGAATGGAAAGTTTCCATGGAGAAAGAGCTTGTTGTTATTGCCGCGGGAACTGCATCGAGCTGTACGCTGGATATGCACCGTACTGTCCGGTCAACGACCCCAAGGGACGCATCGGCTGAGGTTGTGCATATGCACCTGCACTCGTGCCCGTCGAGATCGTTGGGCGTGGCTGAGGTGACCGGTGACCCACGGTGACACTCGATGCGCCATGTGGATGAAAGATGCCAGAGGTGTTCTAAGGAACGGAAGCAGATGAGCACGACACACATACTAAAGATAGCCCACGTACCGCGTTGATCGGGGACCGGCCGGACATCCGACTTGACAACGACGACGAGGACGAAGATCGGCTGGGCGCGTCGCCGACAGACAAATAGCTCGGCGCATCAGGGTAAAACGGCGCTGTCCCTCCCACAGGACTCGGTCGGTTCACGACACTCGCCGTCAGCCCATCTCGGACCGTCGTCATAGCCATATAATCTGGCACACGTTGCGACCCCGTCCGTCTCGACCCACTTGCGCTCGTAGACGGCGGATCTGGCGGTTTGAGGGGATTACAACACGCGTGCCGTTCCCCGTACGTCGTTCGCGTCCCAGAACGGCCATTGCTCTCTTGTTCACATTCACCTCCACTGGATCGCGCCGGACAGGGACACGCGCCACTCGGGCAACTACACCGGTCGTGACAGCGTGCGTCCGCTGAAGACGGATGCTGGGTCGAGCGGGTGTGGCTCGGATGGGGAAATGCAGCCATCGGGTCCATCGACAATTCATACGCGCTAAAACCGGTTGGCATTCCCACCGCATCCGCTGCGCTTCCTGTGGGCGATGCAGAAATCTGTCGGAGCCACTCTTCAAATTCCCGCGTTTGAAAGTCCGAGGTAGAGTCACTGCTCGGTGGCGCGGAGCTTGGCGGCAAGGAGAGAATGGTGCAGTCCAAGCAGAACGAGCACGATGCGGGGTTCGTACATGTCGCATATGCACCACCTGGCGCACTCGGTGCAGTCCTGTGGTGGCTGCATCCCGGGCACCGACACGCGTCCCCACAGGTGCATGCAGAGGGAAATACCCCAGAGGCAGCCTGCCAAGCATCCATCCCTGATTGCGTGCCTGGAATCATATTGTGCTGGGCAGGTGCTTGATGGCGCACAGGGGACGAACGTGGGTCTCCCGTTTGTGGAACAGGCTTGGTCTCGTGATGATCTTGCGTGTGGACTTGCTCATAGGCTCGGCCATACGGACTGAAATGCATGTTGTCGTGCGTGTGGTGCCGGCTACTATGACTATGTGGTATGCTAGAAGACGGGTCATGGAGGGGTCCATCATTCCTCGGAGGGCGAGGGAGGACGGGTCGGAGCTCTGCGATACGAGCGAGAACGTGGGAAGAAAGCGGCGGGGGAGGATCCTTGCCACCATGCGACGACTCCGCATGATGGTGATGATGAGCGTGATGGTGTTTCTCCGCTCTGACGACATCTTGGTGGTGAACAGATGGGCGACGCCGGCCAGGTGGCTTGCGAAGCGTACAACATTCGCACTGTTCACCCTTGTTACATCTACAGCCGCTAGGAGACGTTTCACCTTGTGAAAAGTCAATACTGTACATGGGGGCGGTCAAAGGACGGCGTGTCGAGCCTACCGCTATGGTCAGAATCAACAGATCCGTCAGACACTGCGGGCAATACAGCGATCGCTTCCAGGTCATCGGGTAGACCGTTTGGAAACGCAGCAATCGCCGGCAGTTTCGTTGTCCCTGAAAGAGAAAGAAGGTAAGCCAGACAAGGCCAAGAGACAAACGACTGCCCACCTTTTTTGGAGTGGGACGGCTCCGAGATGGGGTTGAATGACATTTCTTGGACACCACACAGACATTTCACGTGCACTTGTTTTGTTTTACGAAGTTCTCTGCAGTGCTCGCACTGCGTGACCGGACGACCCTTTTTCTTAATTTCGAACAAGGGACGATCGGTGTGTTTACAGGCCGAGGACCGATGTCCCTTTATGCACGTTTCACTGCGGCGACCCAAACCGAATGAATGAGATGTGGATGGAGAGGAGGTGCAAGTGGGAGACCTACCACGCGTACTTCTTATCGCTGACGAGAACCTGTGGGGGAGACGGGCGGGGGTGGGTGCGATGAACGAGCGGCACGACGATGAGGACGTACCATTGTGAGAGCGCTTGTTGGGGGAGGAGTGACAACAGAGAGGATGGGTGAGTGCTGGGTTGGGCACGCCCGGACGAAATGGTGGGCAAACGCCCGCAACGTCGAGCGTACGAGCTATGACCTACAGACCATCGAGACGGTGGTGAGAGGGTATTTAAACACCATACAATAGATGAAAGAAGAAAAAAAAAAAATTAAAGAAAAAAGGACGGTGTTGACGAGCGTTGACACGGCCGGACAAGTGCTTTAATCGCCCTTGGGATGATTTCCAGCCACCGAACGCAAACAAGTACCATCAGATACAAGGAATGTGACAATTGTGACTGTGACTGTGACAGCGGGGTGGCGGAGTGTGACCTGTTTGGAGAGGTGCGTGAATTCTGCCAAAGGTGCGCTTGTTGGGGTGTCCCTGCTGAGTTCCGACCACACGGGTACTTTGTCTACTTATGGCCCACCTTCTCAACGCCCCCCCTTGCTTCCCTCCTTCCCGTCCCAGATACCATCCAAGTATACGATACAGAGATAGTAGATTAGCCCCCCTGAATCAGGACGGCCCGACCTCGGGACAGGATGGTCCGGGCCTCATTTCGGTTCTCTATCCACCCCCTCAGCTTCCGTACTTGACTGTCACTCTCCCCTAGATATCACGGTACCTTCTTCTGGCCTTGGCAAAAATAAATAAAATAAGAATGAGATGAGGCTGGTTTAGCCAGCCACCTCACTCCTTCCCGTCTCTTTCTGCAGAGAAGATCTATCGGAATCCGCCAACCTGCCTCGCCTCATGATCTTCAATCCCCTCCCTTCCGACGCAACGAGGCTGCAGCCTGCTGTACGTGAGACAGCCTGTCAAAGGCTATACCGCCACTGGACAACGCTCCACAACCGTCTCGTTGATATAGGAACAAAAGCATCAGCCTACTATCCCGTACACGAGGCCACGGCCAGACCCAGCTCTGTACAACGCGCCCACTGTGAAATTTACTGCCCACACTTCATCCACTTATTTAAAATTTGATCTTTCCTATGGCGGACAACATCTCTAATCGTTTCCTGTCAGACACCCCCTCCATGGGAGGCATCATCAAAACAAGCAGCGACAGCGTATCTAAGAATGGGAAAAACTTGCAAGTCATCGTGTCGTAGGTAATAAAGTGAAACGCTCCATCGTCCTTGTGGCGCCCCCTCCTTCTTCTGTGTGGGGTGCTGATGGTGTTTCCAGCTCGTTTCACGACCCAACGTCGCCTTCGGCCGCGCGCTGTTGTCTGCGCGCTTTCTTGGCCGCATTCGCTGCGGCTGCCTTGGCTTTTTTGGCTTCTGCGCGTGCAACCTTGTCCGCTTCCTCTTTTCTCTTTGCTTCCTCCTCTGCTTTTCGCTTCTCCTCCTCTGCTTTGGCCTTGGCCTCCGGTGGGGAGTTGCCCCCCTTGTTTTTCTTTTTCGCTTCCCTTGCCTCTTTCTCTTCCTGTTTGATCCTCTTGATGCGGGGATCCAAACTGAGCGTGAGATCGACCAAGCTGCGCAACCGGGCAGTATCCTCCTTCTTTCGTCGGGCGCGCTCGGACTTGTTCTTCTTCTCCGTGTACCGCTTATCATCACGGCTGTATCCCAACCCCGTATGTCAACCTCTGCTCATAACACGCGGAAAGAAAGAGGAAAGGGGGGAGAGAAAAGGAAACCACGACCAACCTATCACTTCCCTCGTTCACCTCCTTGTCCAAGTACTCAAACGACCGCCAACTATCAAAGTTGTACCAAAAGTCGTAAAACGTCTCCACCCTGTCCTTGGGATCATCAAACGACCCCAACAACGGTACCGGCGTCTTCTTGCTAAACCGTGCTTCCATCTCGTACACTGGCGCCCACATGGTGAAAAAGAAAGCGACATCGTTGGCGTTGTTGCCCTTGAAATCTGCAGCGGTCGGTGCTTCTTCTTCGAGTGCGAGGTAATAGGGATCGACAGAATCAAATTGTCGACGTCGTTCAGGGTGTGTGAGCACGTCGTGTGCTTTTTGGATACATTTGAAAAAGGCATCGTCATTGGTCGTGTGGGAGAGACCCGCTTTCTTGTCGGGGTGGTGTCTGAGCACCTTTTTGCGATCTATTGATAGACAGGCACACCAGAGACGGGGGAGAGCGCACGGAGAGGGATGATCACATCAGGATCGGGCGGGGCGAGGGGTATGCGAGCATACGTACGGGCAATTTTAATCTGATCGGGCGTGGCCTTGTAGCGCAGATGAGACAGCCCAAGAACCTGGTAATGATCTTGTTTCTATAAAGACTGGGGTCAGTAGCCATCTGAAAACAGGTTTGCGTGAAGCGAACAAGGCCACGTTCCATCGAAATAAAACGGCGCGCGGGGAATGGAAAGGAAATAGAGTGGCGACGCCAAGTCCAAGTGGGGGGGGAAACAAGGGGGAGCGCGCGCGACAGACCTTCCATTCCTTGGGATCGAGCAGCAACAACTCGGGCGACTCCTCTTCATCACCGACGCCAAGATCGTCTTCACCGTTCAGTCCGTTTGCGCGAAGGGCTTCGATCCGCAACCGGTCTTGCTCGATCAGCTTGTCATACGCATCAAAGGAGAGGCTGTATAGTGCACGGCGCGCGTGTGCGAGGTAGGCGGATCCAGCGGGAATGAGTTTGCGTTGGACGACAGCTGGTGATGCGAGCGCATTCTGGGGTGAGCAACAACGCACGCGGCGATCCCATTCAACGATGGCGACTCACGAGCGAGCGTCTGGGCGGTCGACAAGTCGGGTGCAGCCCAGTTTTGAGGAAGTGCGGGAAGGACGGTGACGCTGGCCATCGTTGAAAGAAAACACAAACCTTGTCAAGGTCTGAGCACTATTCTTTTTTTTTTTTTTTTGGTTTTGTTTTTTCTCCGTCGTGTCGTGTCGTGTCGACCGCCGCCACGCTCGACACACGCACAAAAAATGTTATCAGAAAGTCACGTGCAGGAAGTGACCTGAAGAGGCAAGTCGGTTTTGTCGGTTGTAAGTCGCCAAGATGCACGTCGGCGGGTCATTTCCACGGAGATCAAACTCATTTTATCCCTTTGCCTCAATCGGTGATTCGCGAGACCAGCAGGTGATGTATTGTCAACCCAGACGGGGTACAAGACGGGGAACTGGATCTGGATAATTATCGCAACGTGCGTCTTCATCCCCGTCCCAACTCGGAACGATCAGTCAACAGCCTCCTCCGCGGTCGACCTGACAGAGATGATAGATGATAGTGCACAACCCCCGCTGATTCCTGAACTAGCATTGACCGCCATCCAAATACAGGATTGAGATACACGCTGGTATTACATGCAGAACAGTACTCCAAGTGGGAACACGAAACCCTCTTTTTTGTTGTATTTGTATTTTGTCACCTGCCGTCGCAGTTGGACTTCTTCCCCCTCCGTCTCTCCCCGAACCCCTTGGCGGGCCGGGCCGGGCCATGCCTGCTCATCCCCAGCTCCAGCTCCGGCTCAGATGCAGGCCCAAGCGGATCGCGCACGATGACCACCCCACCCGAACTCACATTCCCGCTCGTACTTCCTGGCTTCGCCTTCTCACCAAATATCCGACTCCGCGCTTCCTGGTACTGTGCCTCGCGCTCTGCGAGGGTACCCCTCGGCGCCGGGGATGTCCCTCCCGAGCCCGAACCCAAACCTGAGCCCAAGGTAGGTCCGGAGGAGGACGAGGAGAGCGAGGTGGATGATACCGCCCCGGCATTGGCATTGTTAGTACTGGTATTCGGGGATGGTCGTTTGAGGATACGGAGTGTCGGTTGGAGTGCCGCAGGTGGCGGAGGGGGGAAACATGGACTCGTACTCGCACGTGCAACGATGAGCTCGGGCATGGGTGCCCTCTTGTTACTGAGTCAGATGATCGCGCGAGCAGGTGTGCATGTGCGGACGAGTGGGACATGCCGTCCAAATAACAAAAGAAAAAAGAAAACCATGTGAACTGGAAGATCAGCACAGACGCATGGAGTCGATGGATGTAGGCGGGGGACTCACGCTTCCTCCCAGATTTTGTTACTATCTTCTTCTCCCTTTCGTTCTTCGGCTTCCCTCCCTCCCCTTCCCGAAAGACCCGGACCCGGACGATCGTTCCTAGTCCCACTCGCCGTCGCCGTCGTATCCCCATTCACATACCTCTCCCTCTCCCTCTCCCCTTGTTCTTCCTCTTCATCGTCCTCATCGTCGTCCCAATCATCCCGCACGATCTTCGTCTTGATCACCTGCTTCAAACTCGACGTCCGCTTCACAAACGTCGACCCAGCGCGTCCACCTCCCTAACAAACCTCGCAAAAAGGCAAACAGAAATATCGACAACGCGCCATCCCGTAAGCGACAGTGCACGATGACAAGAACGATCAAAACGCCCTTACCGGCGCATCCTGATCCCAGCCGCCACTCTCGCTCGTCTTTGCCATCGGGGCACGTTTTGGCTCTCCAGGAGGCTCCGCTCAAGCCACTGACAGAAATCCAATACGAATACGCGCTGGTCGATGCGATATGAGCGTTAAGCGGCGGGGTGAGTGACATTTTTTGGAGAACTGTTGGTCACGTTCGCTGAGTTTGAAGTGTTGCAGTAAAACAAACAATACCTCTGGCAGCGCAACTTCGGTGTTCCATTTCATAGCCTCCTCGGACACATTTCGAAACAAAGCTAGTACAAGTACACGAACAAAACCAGAATCATGACTTCGTTCACCTTGACCTCTTTATTCACTCCGCCCCAGCGAGCTGGGCAACTTCGTACAAGTACGTTCCGAGCACCTTGGTCTGACAAAACTGCCATCAAGAGTTGATCATGGACACGAACACATGCCACACGTACCCCTTCAATAAAGTTGGATATGTCCAGTTTCTCGTTCGTCGAGCTACATACATCCCAACAGGTCCGCGTGAGCAGCCACGACGAGAATGGAAAAACACGTACTGCGCCCCGTCATCTGCCCGTCCCATCGGAAGCAACAACACGTTCACCCCCAATTTCTCTGCAAACGTGAGCGTCACTGGGATCGACCCTCCCTCACGCGTATAATCCGGCGACTTGTTCCAAATTGCCTAGCTCACCCCCGTCGATACAAACATCTCTCAGTCCCCGGCTTCCAAGCTTGGGATAGTGTCACATATCAACGTACCTCGATGGCTCTTCGGGCCGCTTCAAAGTTCCAGTGGTTGACATCCGCAACCCAGGGCTTGCCCCCGTGGAGATACTCAACGTTCATCTTGTTCTTACTATTCAGCTTGGCGAATTCAGATTCGATGTAGGCCGTCACGAGCGGGATGACAGAGTCGGGCGTTTGCGGTGGAACGAGGCTGCACCGAATACCGAAATGAAACCGAAGTGCAGTCAATCACAAGCACAATCAATCGATGCACGACGTCTGTCGCGTGGCGTTATAGGTACGTACCGAAGACTGAATTTGCCTGCCACTTTGGAGGGAATGACAGTCTTGCACCCAGGTTCAGAGAAAGCGCCCTCGATGCCGTGAAGGGAGAGTGATGGCTGGCGCATGCGGCCCATGATCACAGATTCTTTGTGATCTGACAATGCGATCTGGCCATCCATGAGCGCGAGCCCTCGGGCGTGCAGAAGGAATGAGATAATTGTCATACCGATGCACCAGCTGCTTCTGCGACGTCAGCAACGGAATAATCCATCTTGGTGTACAGTTTGCTAAAAACAGGATTTCATAAATACCTCCATGTTCCCATGCGTCTTTCGAAATGCAAACACAGGGCAATGGGCGACGTACATTTCGTTTTCGTCTGCTGGGGGTACCATGGCTTCGATACCAGGAATGAGAATGTGGCCGTCGTGATCAACGAGTTTGCTCATGAGTTTGATGAGATCCGTCATCGGCTCGTGAACCATGCGTCCAAACAGCCCAGAGTGTAGATCTTGGCCAGGACCTGACACGTTGATGGCAAAGTAGGCAATGCCACGAAGGCCATAGGTCAACGCAGGCGTACGGGTGTTCAACCAGTAATTGTCCGACTGACATGTCATCAAAACGAGTCAGATCCCAGATCAGGAAGCAGGAAGTAAGAAGCATGATGGAGAATGGAGAATGGACAGGTGAGGGGGGAAAGTGATGAAGAGAAAAAGACGACGTACGATACAAACACAGTCGACGCCCTTGAACCACTCGCCCTCGGCCACCTCCTTCTCGATCAGCTCATCCAAACCCTCACTCCCACTTTCCTCCATACCTTCAAAGCAGAACCGGAGGTTAACAGGGAGCTCGAGACCCTGCGCGTGATGTGCCTCGAGCACGTTCACCCAGCCCATGATAGGCCCCTTGTCGTCCGTCGACCCACGACCATACAGCTTCCCGTCCTTCTCGTCAAGAATCCACGGATTCGTCGCCCATCCGTCCGATTGCAGGGCCTAGTCGCAACGAACGCAATCACGCTTAGCACATCGTCCTCTTCATATCCACATACACCCGGGCTGACAAGCCTGCCCGCGGTGGAAGCAGAGAAAAAAGAACTCACAGGTTGTACGTCGTAGTGACCATAGATCAGCACGGTCTTCTTCTTTGGGTCTTCGCCCAGCTTCCCGAGGATGGCAGGCGGTAACCATATGCTCTTACCCTGCAACGTTTGTTGTCCGAGCTTCTTGAGCACCGTCGTCACGCCGAACTGCTTGAGTCGAGTCTCGAGCCAGTGACCCATCACGATCGTCTCGTTACGATAGGATGCATCGCCGCTGACACTGTGAAGGTGAACGCAAGCGGATAAAGCGATTAAAGCCAGAGTTACGAATACTCGAGAGATCGAGTACCTCTTTAACCGGACGGCGTCTGAAAGACGTTGAATAAACTCTGCTTGGTGCGCATCAATGTACTTCACGAAATCTGAGTGGGCGGTCATGATGGAGATGTTATGATAATGGTGTCTGCTGCTGCGATTAAGGTGTACACGGGTTAAGATCGCGCTATCTCAGGCTCACGAGCTCGCAGGGGTTTACTTTTGGACGATAGTGAGCTGTCAGCTGACAATGGCGGCTTTTGAATCCGATCAGGCCTTGGACCGATGGAATGAGCGCGTGAGCCCTAAATGAAGTTACCTGACCACAGCCTGCCGTCTCGCGAGTTTGACCTCAGATCTTCAGCTTCAATCACTCACTGTTTACATGTTTGTTATGTCTGATGTATTTACACGAAGTGGAACGAGCCTACTCTACGCTGTTTTCATTAGGCCAAAATCACGCTGTGACAAACATGCCGCGAGTAGCCGAGGCGGATCTTGAATTCACCTACAGGAGCCGGGTTGCTGCCGTGCTTTTAGATCGTGCGCTAATCATGCAACATGACCCGCACACTCGCATGTGCGTGGTTCACCATGCCGAGTCGGACTTGAATTCGGCAACGCATGAAAATGATTTTGTGACATTTGTGACAGGCCTCACAGGAGCTAATGGGTTTCACGACAGATCATATCACCTTGGAAGGACGGTACACAGTGCCAGGTTGTTCGGATGACAATACCTCAACTTATTCAGTCTCCTTCAAATTGATGCCTTTACAAGTGTTTCGAAAGGATTATATGTTGTTCAACAAGCGGGTTCACCCGTATACTCTAGATATCTTTTTCCGATTGTCTGAATTTTACAAATCGTACACACGTCCGTTCGAATTGCGATTGCAGAAAGTATACATGATGAACATTGAGGTGACGACGAGCAAGCAGTCTGGTAGGCTTTCCTGGTTGTCCAAGCTGCAGTACATTCACAAGTCTTCAGACGTTGCCCGAGTAAGCGGCTTGAACGAGTAGTATACTTCGATCTGGAAGAAATTCGAGTGTAAAGTAGTTGTTGGTCCAGATAAATTCCACGCTCAGTATGTCTCCGGGGACCAACTCCCCAACCATTAGCCTCAGTCTCCCGTTCACCTGTAGGGCGGGGGTGAACTCGTCCCATACATCAAAACTGACCCTTGGCAGATCATGGGCAACACATTCTAAATGATTGATCAGAACAGCGAAGACAATGTCTGCCCGTCTGATGCGCAGGCAAATAATAGCGTAGTTGTCTCGGGTACCTTCAAGCGGTGTGTCAATTACCGGAGGAAGTAAGGAGTACGTACTTACGAGTTACAAAGTCACCGGGTTTGCAGGCGAAAGTGAGTCGACGAGGTATCCAGCATCCAGCGTTTCCGGGAATCATAGGAAACGATATCTGCTCGCCGCGATAACGAGCTGTGTACCGAACGTTATTTCTGATGACCTTTATGGAGGCCCAATACTCTGCCATATCTAAGATGGATCTGGCGACAGTGGAGGAAACTGTGCCCTGATGAGCTACTCGGAGTAAGTGGTAGACCAGAATGACATGGTCAAAGGTGATATTGGATTGGGCAAGACAGCGTCCTTGAGCTTCGGTGGCATCACGATACCACGGCAGGTTTGAAGCCCATTCGAGGCTTTCTAGATGCAGGTAGTTGACGGAGTAGAAGCTGGCCCCGAGATTGAGTAGACATGTGACGATCGCAGGATCATGTATGGCTGTGCCGTGCATCAGGGTGATGCTAAGCGGAGTGAATCCCTTTTTGTTCTGCCTGTTGATGTCCCTCGCAACATTGTATCCTGCTTCTCGTAACAGCCTCACTTTGTCCTCGAGCTGATTATTCCGAGTCCGCAAGCGACAAAGACGATGGAGAACGCCATTTCCCTCCGAGTCTCCATGGTATGGTTTGGTGTAACCAGTGGGGCATGGCCCGGTGAACTGTGCCAAAATACCCCGGGCGACAGGGTAGTCGTTTTCGTTCGCAAGTTGCAGTGGTGTTTCTCCCGACGAATCGGGGGCATGTACATCGCAGCCATTTTCCACGAGCAATGAAACTACCTCCGAGATCCTTTTGGGTTCAGGCTTGATGGAATATTTCAGTAAAGAATGTAATGCATTGTCGCCGTGGGCCGTCTGGGATCGACAGCTTGCGCCCAGCTTCTTGACTAAGAAAGAGAGTATAGCGGTCGTGTCTTCTTGGAAGTCCTCGGGTAGTGCCCAGCGGGGTCGCAAGTCCCGTACTGCATAGTTGACAATGTCTATGGGCAGCTCAGCACCATGAGCAAGAAAGAGGTTCAGGGAATGCAACCTGAACCAGGGAGAAGCGATAGCTAGATGCAACGGTGTTTCTCCTGTGTTATTGCGGCAGTTGATGTCGCACCCATGCTCAACTAACACCCGGACTATACTCTCTACCTCTATTGGCTCGCTATCAAAAAAAGATATTCGGTCGGCGAAGCGGTGAAGCGCGTTGCACCCGCGAACATCCTGTGCCTCAGCGAAGGCGCCATTTGCGAGGAGAAACTCTAGCATGGGGAGCAACCCTCGGCCGCAGTGAAAGTGGAAGGACGAAGCTGCATGGAGGATTGCGTTTGAGGGTAGCTGGAAGCCGCGCCTCAGTAACCACATGGATAGCTCGATCGAAAGCGACTGGATGGCAAGTTGGAAAGGGGATTCACCATGGGAATCTACCGTCGTAGGATCGCATCCAGCGGCAATTAGTGTCCGAGCAATCTCCAGTTCGTCGTCAGAAGCCGCCCTTGACGACAGACATAGATGCAGGCATGACCTTTTGTCAGTGCCCAACCACTGGGGATCTGCACCATGTTCAAGAAGGATGCGGACAACAACAGGTTTACAAGGAACACCAAAGTAGCATGAAAGAATGGAGTAAATGGCATCCTTCGAAACGACACACCCATTCTTCAATAAAAGGTTGACAAGGCTCTCTTGGTTTTCGGGTGTATAATTTCGTGCGGCCGCCGTCAGAGGTGTCATCTTGTGTACATGCCGGCCGGTGTAGACGGGGCTTTCAAGATTGACGTCAAAGCCCACGTCAAGGAGAAGTTGAACACGAGGGATATCATTGTACAGCGCAGCAAAAACGAGAGGATTGTCTTCCTCCGTGGCTTGAACAGGGTGGGAATCGAGATAGTGACGTAATAAAGCTGGGTGGCCGAAGCGGATGATTATATTGAGTGCCAGTTGCGACTTTACCAGAATCCATCCTTCAAACCACTGATAACGTTCGTAGATGAGACGATGTATGGAGACATGGTTCTGGAGGGTCGACAGATGTTTCACAAGAGAGTCGTTGTGATCAGAGGGGCAGTCTGCGAGGTGTCTAAGACCACAATTCATCGCGTACAAATGCAGACGGTCGTTCCCATCTTCCACGGTGGTCTCGGGTTCATCGCTGGCGCGCATGAGGGAGGAAATCGAAACTGTAGCAAGCTCTAGTGATGCGTTGGGTCGATGAACGAAGTAGGTGCTGTGCGCGATGGTGTCCGAAGTCAAGTACTCCTACCCAGAAACGTTACTCCAAAGTCTTTCCACTACTCTAGGACATACCTTTACACTGTAGTGGGATAGTGTGATACATTTGCGACGGTCGACAGCAACAAGACCACCAAGAATGTCCAAGATGACACACTCGTGCATCGGCGCAATGGAAACATCCCAGTCCAGCTTATCGGGGCTGATTGACATCGCCTCTGCAAGTTGTGAGAGTTCCAGAGGCGCCAACGCGGTGACAAGCCACGTGAGAGCTCTACGTGCGATACTGGGCCCAAATGGTTTCTTGTCGATCGCACGCAACATCCGGTCATAAGTTTCGTATAGCGTAGCAGGGAGCGTATCTAGGGCCTCGCGAACGTCCCCGAGGGAGCAGCATTCGTTGAGTTGATCCAATTGGCATTGCACCCATCGGAACCTACACGATATTGACAAGTCAGGGTAATTGGTGAATCGAATGGTGGCGAACTTACATCCCGCCAGCTTTCCGTGTTAGTGCATTTTCTGACTTCATCCTTGAGGTCTTGTCTAAATATCCTAAGCCTGGGTCGTGATTCCAGCTACATCTTGATGTGGGACCGCATGTCGTTTCGCACTTCATACACCCGTTCGTCCAAGGAGATTGAAGGTAGACCTGCAAAAACTTCCTTGATAGTATGCAACGTTCTGCTCGTCACAAACAAACGACAGTGCCCGTGGGGTAGCTTCACCAGTTCACTAAGTAGTTTTTGCATATCCTCGCACTCATCGAGTGCGTCGATCACAATGATTGGCTGCACGTGTAGTTCAGTAGCTCGCTTTAGCAGGTCCGACACCGTGCCCAAGCTCGTTGGCGGCCCAGCGCCTTCTTGTTCACGTTTTGTCAGGTCGGAAAAGGACGATAACCAATCATCCTTGGACTTGGAGAGTAACTGTTTGGCCAACGACCGTAGGACGTTCGGGGCGCTGGTGCAACGAGGGTTTCGAAAGTCGCAGTAGAAGTACGCGAATGCTTCGTCATCCGATTGTCCGCCTAAAAGGTCGTCGATCACGACGGACCTGCGAACTACGCATGAATTGGAACACTGGATCCGATGTGGAGGATCACGTACGCTAGAACAGACTTCCCGGCCCCAGCTAAGTGAAAATACAGAGTAAATGAATGAATGATTGGATTGTGGTCTTCCGAACAGATAATCATTTACCCTTTCCATGCAGCCAGAAGAACTTCGTCGAACGTTCGCGCCAATCGACGTAGAGCTGTTCCTTGAATAACCATTCGCCTGTCTTCTTCCGCTGTTCGCGAGTGTTTTCGTGTTTGTCTGTGCAGTCGAACCCATCTAGCCACTGTAATATTTTAACTGCACATAATTTATGCTTTGAGTCCTACTCCACGATCACAACGAGTATCTCGCTCACGTTTCGCGACGTCAACATCATTTCTCCTGTTCTCCGTTGCTATGCTTTGCTGAACACTCCTATAAAATTCTTCTCATCAACCATCGTTTTGTGGACACATCGACACCACTTACAAGGATTCAATTAAGGTGATGTACTGAAAGTAGGGCATATATGTTTCAAAGGTCCGTATCGCTGCCTGTATCTTATCCTCCTTGAGAGGCCACACGACCATCTTTCCCCATTTGTTGCGTTTCCTGTCCTTGACCTGGTTCTCGAGCCAGTGTGACAACTTCTCTAGGTCTCCCTTGCACTTGGACGGAAATGCGTCGGCTTTAAACCAATCGTCCATCAGGGCCTGTAGCTGTGGGTCACGCGACGAGCGAGACGAGTTCTGTAGCACCGTTTCAATCATTTTCTCTGCGGCAGATATCCACTTGATCTGTTCAAGGAGTTTTGCACGAGAGGATTCTGCTTCTTTGACCCGAGACACGTATCGACCGAGGGCAGTGGTAACTTGTGTCGCGGCTTGGACCAATCCTATGACGGCTGCAGCGCCGGATATTCCATCCATGACTACGACAGCGAGAAGTGAAAAGACAAAAGATCACTCGCGACCCTGCTGTGCGAGTTCTGCAAAGTAGGCGCGGTGGTGCACTGGAATCGGCATCGATCCGAAATCTTCTATTTCGGTCCACCCAATATTGTCGGCTGCTCTCTCCGTGTCCATAGTTGTTGGCGTGTATAACTTAGCTAGCTGTTATGGAAAGACACAAGAAGATGATTAATGGATGCACTACCCACCTGGAGCTGCCTCAACTTGTTGAAATAGTTCAGGGTCTTCAGGTCGCGCAGACTGGTTAAGTTGCCCTGGGGGGATTCCTGGAAACTTGCAGTCGAACGCTCGGAACGAGATCCGGTTACAGCAATGCAAATAAACAGCAACAAAAGAGTTTACGCAAGCACACTCCCTTCACTTCATAGCAGAGATGAGGAGCAGAAAGTGAATTTGGAACGCCAGAGCCAGAATATTACATCAACGCTCCCACAAAAAGAAAAGAAAAGAAAAACCATCCGGGAAGACAGCTATTGCAGAGCAGAACAATCCATCATACACACCACTTCACGACACGTCCATCCGTTCCCCCGTACCACCCTGCTTTACCGCGACAGGATCCAACGAGGCGATGCTCGGGAACGGCATGTCTTCCTCGTCTACCGCAATATCTCCGACGAGCTCTGGTGGGAGCTGTGACAAAAACTCTCTATTGGCCGCTTTGACGTCGTCCTGGTGCGATGGGGCTATCAGCAACGAAAACACCAAACCAGGCGGAAAGACTCGGTACCTTGATATCATCCATCCAGGGTAGCACTGGCGCTGGGTCATCGTCCTCCGGCATCGCTCGCGAGTAAAGCAGTAGGTATGGCCCAGCACCGAGATGAAGGCCTGCTTGGTCGTTGAGGACGGCCTCTTCAGGCACCTGAGAAAAGAGTCAAAGTCAATCATGTGCATCGGCGCGCTCGGCGCACTCGGCGAATTTTCGTCACCTTTTTGATCAGCGAGTCTGCAATCTTCCACCAGCAAGACTTGTCCTGCACGTAAGAATACAGGTGTTTCCTGCCATACAGACCATCGTGCACGAACACCACCCGCAGATCATACTGAAACACAAATACGTTTAGCGTATCATGTTGCAAAAGATCATGAATTCAAACATGCCCGGCATTGTTGCAACTCCTCGCAGTCGAGCAACGTCTCGGCCTGGATACGCAGTGCGTCCATGTTCTCGTCCGTAACTGTGGACAACATTGTCATCACCGATCCAGGAGCGTTGAAAGTAAAAAGAGGGCAAACCCTTGATCCGCTCCTCAACGCTACTTAGAATACCCTTCAGTTTCCGTGTCGTTGCCTGAATCAAAGCGCCACGCTCCGGGTCATCCTCGGCATCAGCCACGTTTTCAAAGTAGAAGATGGTAGACCGCAAGTCCTTCAACGTGTCTTTCTTCTACCATCACATGACAGCCAGACGATCAGACTACGTAGGCCCCAACCGTAGGCGACGACTCACGTCGAATTGTGCCAACGTTTCCTTGTGCAAGGCGAGCCGTTGCACCTCCTCAAACATTTCCTGTCTTTGTGCACGTTTCGCCTGCGCAAGTTCGACGTTCTCTCTCAGGAACTGGTCGAGGTATATCGACTTTGGGTACTTGAATGCTTTTCTGTCTGACCCACCCCCACTGGCGGTGGTACTTGAAGTCGGCGACGAGCGAACGAGCTCGAAAGCGACGACTTCGGAGGGTTCGAATATAACGCTTTGCTTGCCTGGTTCGGACTGAGGTCTCGATAGCTGTGCAGAGAGCCGTCCGATGAGATCGTTTGACTCCCCACCGTTGACGTCGATCGGGACAATGGACGTTTCTTGAAGCAGTTCGCCAGGTTCGCTAACACCACCACCGTACTGAAAGTGCAGTAGCCGCGGTCTAAAGAGTGGACTTCAGAACCCTTTCAGAACAAAAGGAGGTAAGGGATCACTTTGGAAGAGGTTGTCCACTGCGAGCGAACTGGTCTATGAAGGCCTTCTCGAGGGTAGCTGATAGCCTAGCGAAGAATTCTGAACGCGTCCATCAGCCATGATCCGCCTAACGGTGGCGCAGACCACGCACTTCGCGAAAGTTCTCCTGGGGGTTGAGTAGGTCGATCCCAAGACTCGATATTGAACGCGGGGAGCCGTTTATCCACGTTGAGATCACAAAGCCGAGCGAGATCCATGTGCGTGAATATCTCGCTGAGAGCCCACAATGTAATGTCTGGGCACCATCGTCCCGAGTCAGCCTCTTGGCCGTTGCTCGTATGATGCGCAGACATACCTGGATCATTCATTTGCGGAGCTGCTTCGTCCTCGTTTGTCGGGACTGGAGGGCGCCAGCACGCCATGCGCTCTCTCACTTGAGGTATATAGAACAACCCCTGGAGGATGCTCGCGGCGTATACCGCCGTATGCATCGAAGGACGTAGCACGACAGGGCTGATGTACATTCAGCAAGATCCACAAGCGCCACAGTAACACTGACCATCCATCCCTCCGTAGTTGCTGTTCGACGGGGAATGGCTCGAGCGCATCCGAGTCGCCCATTGTCTCCAAGCTCGCCTCGATGGCACGGTTCAAGTTCTGCAGGAAACTCGCATCGTTACTCTCGTTTTGCTACATACGCAATCCAAATCGTCAGCGACGCCATGCCAAAGAAAAAGAAACGAAATTCTTCGACAGGGCGACGTGATGAAATTTCGAAACGAAAACAACGCACATCATGAGACGGGACGACGGCCCAGTTCGGATCCGCCGGACGCTCGCTCGGCCCAAACACGGGCCCCTCTGGCTGCGACTCCACTTGGATTTGGCTCGGATTTGAACTCTGACCCTGGGACGGCGCGTACGTCGGCATCTGTGACTGCGAGCCGGAGTGAAGTGTATTCATCGACTCTTGCATCGCGCGCTGTAAATCCGCGTCGTCGTCACCGAGCGTCAAATCGATGACGGGCGTGTTCGGGCGTCCGGCGAGCGTAGAGGGTGCCACGTCCAACCGAGCCTGAGATGGCGTTTGTGTCTGCATCTGAGTCGACCCCGTCGTGCCACCAACTGCCGAAGGCCCGGCAGGCCCAACCAACTCCTCTCCATGTTCGCCCTCGAGAAGCGCCCCTGCCGCCTTATCCACGTTCCCATCATACTTTCTCAAAATCCGCCGTATGACCTCGCGATCGAACCCGTCGCCCATGAGTCCGGTCAACATGTCGACCGTCTCTTCTTCCCTGATTTCGTCGGGTAGCATGTGCATCTTTTTTGCCTCGTCTGAGCTCGTTGCCTTGTTGGCGTTTAGGGTTTGGGTTTGGAAGCCGGGGCTAGAGTTGGCGTTGGAATGGGAACTGGGGTTGGCGTTGGGATTGGGAGCCTCGTCGTGACGTTTCTTCTTCCTTCCACTGCCAATGTGTGAGGTATTCGTCAAACTAGCGCTGTCACCGACTCCTCCCCCGACGACGAAACCGTCCGCAAAATCGTCGTCTGACGTGTCCGTAAAGCGCAGTGAATTATCACCGCCGTCGGATCGATTATTCGATTCGCCGTCGCCGTCCTTGTCCTTGTCGCCGTGAACGATCCAATTCCGAATCCGGCTCGGTCGTCGTCTGTGTCGGCTCGACGGTGATGGGTGAAGGTGAGACTCGACCTGTTGCGCCACAGACGACAACAGATCGCGTAGTACCGACGCAGTGCCCGGGCCCGGCAGATTGGAGCCTTTCATTGGGCCATGACTGCCCATCGTCGACTTGGATGTCATTGAGCTCTCACTGACTGCTGGGATTTCATGACTTGCGTTAAGAGCCAGGTGTTGCCCTCGAGGCTCCTTGCCTCGAGGCCTGCGTTCCTCCGCAAACCCCCATCTATTTCGATCTCCTGACCTTTGACACAGGCTGGACAGGAGGCTCGAATTCACAGCCTGGCGACTCAGTGCGACCACTCAGCTGCAAAAAAACCATCATTCTAAATTACTGGGTCTATCGTACTATAGTAGTGTAACGAGACATATCGGATCATCAATAACTACAAGGATATCAATCATGACACTCTAGCTCGGACTATACAGGGATGACGGTCAGAGTAGAAACCCATACGTCCCCTGAAAAAGGATGTACAATGATCGTGATGACGGGGAGAGGCGCACAGACAGTATAGAGCCAGACACATAAAGGGTGGGGAGACCAATTATCGTGAAACGAGTCACACGCAGCATGGCGAGGAGTGCGAGGTAAGGAATGCAGGACGTGCCAACGCCGCAGCGTTGTGCCAATGGAGATCATGGGCACGAGGGAGGGATGACGCATGTCCAGAGGAACGTTCGACATAGTGTCCACGCCCCCTGATAAAGGCAGCGTACAACGCTCCCCCTCGATGCTTCAGTCTCCCTGGGGGACACTATGAAGGCGGCTGGGGTGGATTATCTATAGACGTCCCATCACACCCGCGTCAACCATGTTACCCTTACCAGCCGCATTTCATCACGCACCATAAATATTCCCATACTCCCCATGCACATATATCCCGTCCTGTCCCTGCGCTGGCGTGCCCGACGACTGATCGTACGCCATGCCCATCTGCGGAAACGACGTATAATCGTTCCAAAACTGAGGGTACCGTCCTCCGTTCGTCGATTCGTACCCACCCTGACCACCACCCGCAGAATGTGGGGTCAACCGCGACTGTCCGTGTTGAGACGACGTCAGGGTGTGAGGTTGGCGCCGCTCGTCGATCAAACCCGTGCTGTACATCTGGGGTAAGACGGACGTGGACAACGTCCCCGGGAACGGCACATACGACCCCCCGTCCGAGGGCCATGGGTAGTACGACGAGGGTTGGGCCGCCGATAACGACGTCGAGGAAAATTCACCCGGTTGCCCAGGCCCTATTTCCTGCGACATCGGGGTGAACTGCGTCGAGCGCCAGGGCTGGGCGTACGGCTGCGACGAGGCGAGAGAACCCCCGTTGAAGGGAGGTACGTGCATCCGTGAGCGCTCGTGTACATCCTCCGAGTCAGCGGCATGCTCTGCAGCGCGTTTTTGTCGTTCTTGTACTTTCTGACGTGTAACGAGTTGTCCGAGACGGACATGTTTGGATGCATTCTTGTTCGATGGATCGCACCCACGCAAGAGCTCGTTCGCGCGGGCTGCAGACGGCCAGACAGCCTCCATATCTTGCAAGGCATCCGTACACTTGATTAACCCCATCCGTGATTGCGGATCGTTTGGGTGAACAGACACTTAGACAGGTCACGTGAGACTTCGGGCCAATATAAATCATGTAAAGATATACTTACAACTTGTGACATGCATAATACCAGCAGTGAACACGTAGAAACAGAGAAAGACAGGTGCACGTTGAAGGCAGTAATTTTCGCGGTAGAAGGTCACTGTTGAATCCCCATGAACATCATCGCGACCTTCTGCATATGGGCAATGACCAACCTATGGATGCGATGTGGTTTGCAGCGCCAACACAAAGCTCATAATTTTTCTTGCTCGCAGCACGGACGTCCGCGTCGTCCCCATTCTCTGATTTACTAACACAAAATTCAGATGTATACTCCTTTTGAACAATCAAAACGGTGCGCACTGCTTGTTCAACAAATATATCTGCCGAATGCTAAAGCACACAGTTGAGCCTTCAAAACGAGGACAAGCACGACAAAATACTCACAAAGGCCGATGAAACAGCAACGTCGTACACCAATATTGCATGTGTAGTGTCAATATATGCGGTGGTGGTATCCTTCTGCTACTCGTCGTACTCAAGTTGCCCATCGAATCATACCGCAACTCGAAACGCAAATGCTCCGGGAGGTCGAGATACCACTTGTCCAGCGACCCTTCGATAGGGATAGATTCAGTATGCCGCGAGGATGTAGTACGAATGGAATAGATCGACTGGACGATCTTAGATAGGATCGTGGCTGTACGTCATATATCAAGATGAAGCACATCATAGATTCATACGACCGACTTACATAGCGTTGCAGATGCAGTGAAACAGGACAAAATATGGCTGGGAACTGGGGGCGTCATTTCAGCCCCAGGGTGATATCCGTGCCCCCTCGTATCTGGAGGCAACGAAGGATGTGGCGCCCACGTCTCCAGCTCGTCAGACTAACGACAAAGAGTGAGATGCCATCTCAATTGGAAGGGGCTGAGGCGCACCTCTTCGACACCAGGGAGTTGCGTGTCGTAGTCGCTCTCGAAAATAGCCAAAGGTCGCCCAATGTACGTGCTCACGTAGCCATCCAAAATGACACATCCCCACCAAATCCGTCTTCGTTCCTGCAACTCGCGCTCACCGAATAATCGCCCCATGCCCACACGGGCCCATCCGTCAGCAACCCTGTGCATGCCCAGATCTTGAGCCATCCGCACGGCCATCCCCGTGTACGCCCATGCTTGTGCCATGGCACCGATACCAATCTCTCGGTAGCCAAGGAGAAGCAACGACTGAACAGCTGAGGGGAAAGACGAGGCGTATGTGTTGTCCAGTAGTTTCTTCGCTAGCTGGAGGAAATTATCCCCTGCTGTCCACATCGGTGTGGGCTCTGGTGGATTTGGAGACGTCGATGTAGAACAAGGAGGGGGAAGGGGAGAGGACGAGGATGAATAACGAGCAGCTATTGCAAACATAGAGAGCAACAAAAGAGGGGAGACGTGGCGTCGCTTGTGGAGTATGGGGGTTGGCGAGCTCCTTGCCTGATCAGACGAGGGCGAAGGTGTGTCCGCCGGCGGATTCTGCATGCTAAAATCACATTCAATAAATGTGTCGGGAAGCATTCTGCATTGATCTTACTTCCGATAACCCTCCCAAAATGCATCTTTGTGAAGTATTGGGAATGCAGCGTGGACGTATGTGAAGTAGAGTTCCAACAAGTGCTCTTGCATCGCCGGATCTGGCAACGACAGTGCCAAATCACCGTGCACAGCAGCAGACGTAAGCGGAAGCTGTCCAGTGGTAGCATTCGTCAACATCTTGTCGGAAGGAGTGCCAGAGAATGGACCAATATCTGTGGAGGGTGACATTGGCGCGTTCGGAAGTGGAGGCCAGACCCGCGCTTTTGGAAAACGCCTGACGAGGCAATAATTTGGGTGAATGAACTAACAACGACACGAGCTGCCACCCACCAAATCCCGCCCTCATTCCTTCCTTCTGCCTTTGCACTGATGTCCAAGAGGTACAAGCCACTCGCCTTGCCATGATACCTGACTTGTTCATCTTCGTTTAAACTGAGCTGTCCAACAGCATCCACGACGTCGTCTTCGCTATCGGAATCGGTGCTTGCGCCCATATAACCAGAGGCATATCCACCACCAGATGTATAACCGGTATTTGAATGAACGGGTGAACTTGTACCGCTATTGCGCGTTATGGTGATTTGTTGGGGAGAGCGACTACGACCATCACCATCAAGGCGCCGTCGTTGCCGCCGAACATGATCCCCATCGGAAGGATGGTAGAGAAGGATGGAGGAATGTCGACTTTGCAGAGGACCTGGGGGGTGAGAGTCATTCAGCAAGATAGTGTTGGAAGTGGTGGGGGCGGAGGGGGTAGCAGGGAGGACTGGTCGCAAATATGGTCGTGATCGAAGGGAAGCAGTAAGGAGAGTAGCAACACGATCTTGCCAGTCGGTTGAAGGACTAAAGAAAGCAGATCACGAAAACCTTAACTTCCTGAAGGTCAATCTCGCATCTGATCAAACACTTACTGTGTCGAGTGGAGATCAATACCACTCTCCAAACTTTCTTGAGCATGGGCGTGAGGTCGTACTTTGCCGTTCCCACCTTTGCGGCCTTTGACACCATACGGTGACGAGTCAACACGATTCAAAATTTCTCTCGCGAGTGTATCCTATGCATAAGAAGTCGAATCGTGTCAAGTACAAGAGATACGGAGTGGGATGGTCAGTAACACTTACCTTTCTCAAGATCGCCAGGATCCCCTCCAAACTCTCTTCCTTTTCTGGGGTTCCTAGGTCACGGTTCCCAGGTGCATCACCGCTGTCTAAACCCTCGGCTCTCTCTGCTTCCACGGCTAAGAGAATGCCGAGGAGGGCCTCTGTTTGGTGCAGCCGGGCCTCGATCGCGTCAATGTACCCCTTTGGAGGTCCGCGCTTTCGAGAAGGACCCAAGAAAGTGCACGCTTAGACGTCAGAAACGTAAGGACGGATAGTGCGGATAGTGGGAACAAACATGGAGAATTGGGTCACGCGATGCAAAGGGAGTTCCGACAGCAACACGTTAGCCGGTAGAGAAGCAGAAAGAATTGGGGGAGACAAGGTGGAATGAACATTACGACAGATGATAAGCCGGGCATTGTATGGTGGAGGGAATGCGGATGCAACCAAGAGTTGGGAAGAGTGGGAGCAAGTTGGCAAAACATCGAGGCAACGATAAGATGGATGCATTTGAATTACGTAGGCGTACGTTGAGACGGAAAGGAAGTCACAGGGGTGACCAAATCCGTGGAGGAGTGTGGCAGTATGGGTGACGCAAGATTCACAGGGTTTGAATACCAGGCACGGCCCGGGGGGACACGATGATGGGGATCAAGTGAAACGAGTGCCGGTCCACGAGGGTCGGTTCCGGTGGTGTTGAAACAGGGTCATAATGGCATCGGTCAGGGATCACGAAAAGCAAGGGGAGAGAGGATTGACTTACGTGTGCCAAGCATACTGCAACTCTTGCAGGTGTCGTTATCAGCAGCTCGCTCGCATTTGCACTTGCTTTTCCTGCACTGATCGCATGCTGCAACAAGGGAGGAAGGTCAGAGTGAAAGTCACCGTTGGACACGAAGAGATGAAAGATACCTTTGCTGCTCCTGCGGCGGATGATGCGCTCAGACTGGCCGACATGTGATGTTGGGCCAGACGCGAATGATCCGGGGAGGTCGCTGAGTTCGTCTGCGTCCTCGTAGTCGTCGGGGAAAGAGAGTGCGTTGACATCGAGTGCGATGCTTGCGCTGTGCGCGGGGTCGTGCTGGGGCCGTTTGAGTGACCAGGGGTCGTGGGCGTTTGTCATGCCGAAGCGGAGGACAGAACGGTGGTGCGGCACGGAGTGGTAGGGTAGGGGAATGTGATCGGAGGGGCGAGGGTAGGAAAAGGAAAAGACGTGGAGCGGGGAGGGGGACGAGGAGGGCTCCGACTTGACAGACTCGGAGGGTGGGGTTGAGGCCGAGGAAGGGGAGAAAGGACGAGTTGGGTCTGGGAGACGGAAGTGGTCAGTATACGGATCGAAGATCATAGTAATGAGTTTGAACATTGGCCGAAGGTACTTGTTTAAATAACCTGTGGCCCTTTGCCTGCAGCACGACCAGACCCCTCTTTGGCATTGAAATGATTGAATGGCGGACCACTTACCTCACACCCAATAAGCTCCGTTGCAATGTTCTGTCACGACTGCGGACGGTTAGCCAGCTCCCGCGATGACCTTGGGAGGGCGAGGTCAGAGGCGATCACCGGGTCAGGACTTTGAGGTTCTTGGTATTATGCCATTTTTTTGCGACCGCCCATACCTTGCGCCCCCTTGCCTGCCGTATTTCTCACCTCCACCTCATTTCGGCCATCCCTCTTCCCGCAGTTCTCACCACCACCAACCTCATGGGGGATCGCTGCTATTGGGCTCCTTGACCCGATCTCTCAGATAGCATTCTGCGGTTGTCGCTCCTCAAGTTACGCTCGTCTGTCATCCCAATTTTTAAATGACGCTGTTGGACCTTTCGCACTCGTTTCGACCATAACCCAAGTTCCAAGTTCCGGTTGCGCAATCCCTGCATACACGCCCGAGGCACCTTTCAACTCTGTACCGGAATCACACCGGCCCGACTCCATTATCCTACTAGTATAGCATCGTTACAGCGTTGACGTCCCGTTACCCACCCCGGCCTCCCGAGACCAATCGATCTTGCTAGGCAGCGCGACACGCGTGCCCAATCAAATCCAAAATATTCCAATCCAGCCAAATATGTATGGTCATATCGTCAGACGTTCTACCGCTATAGACCCTTTCCAGCGGGCGGTCCGAGGACCTGTTTCATGTTTTTCGGCTTGGAGCTCCTTGCGCCATGAAGACGTCAACAGAAACTGCATAGCAGCTCGTTTCACACCAAGGCATGGCCCTGTCCGCCATGCATCTTCATGCAAACGCGCGTTGCACGTGTTAGCACAATGTGCCAGTCACTGGGCGCGAGTCGATCGGAGTTTTATTACTAAATGGGTGTGATCACGCCACTTGCTGAGCAAAGAACTTCTCCTTTTTTAGGATGTCCGCTCTCCCGCGCTCTCCAACGTTGTCCTCGCTCTGCTTTCCGACGCGTCTTCGGTTCTTTCCACATGGTCGGTCCACCGCTTAAGACAGTCATCGCACTGCAGTGTGTCAACGATGGCCCTGGCAGGTCACCAGGTCATTCATCTGGCTCTCTCCTTCTAAATGCGTTCTTCTGAGGCACTGTTGGTGGTCTCTGTGCATCAACCGCTTATCGTATCAATTGGTCAATCCCTTGATGCTTGTAAATCTGACATTCTTTATATCCCTGCTTC
This sequence comes from Boletus vinaceobasis, assembly GCA_038092335.1. NCBI lineage: Eukaryota > Fungi > Basidiomycota > Agaricomycetes > Boletales > Boletaceae > Boletus > Boletus vinaceobasis. The sequence continues at coordinate 6,831 of JBBPQE010000226.1, read as the reverse complement.
TGGTCAATGCATTGGGTTCAAGTTTCAGCGAAGGTTCCATCTCTGGCTGCGCCGACTTTATTGCAAATGACCCTGTCGGTGGCGGGCAACTCAAGAATGTGCGGGATTTGCCACGACAACCTGACAACAGGTCACTCTCCACGTCACCAAGTTCAACACTGGGTCGGAGAATATAGGGTGTATTCCTCACCTTCATCCACGTCGTCCGTTCACCTTTGGCGGTCAGGCACATGCGAGAGTCGCGGAGGACAACAACTGATTTCTCATTTCACAAGTCACGTTCACCGGGTCCTTCCGCTTTCGCAGTCAAGGTTTCTTACTGCACGCATCGGCTTCGGTTTGGTGATTCCGTGACTTCATGCACATGGTCATGTCGAAACTAGGTATTTGTAATTTGTAAAGCAACCAGGGCTCGCTCACATTTGTCGTTACGATCGAGATCGCCATTGTATAGACGAACCAGGGTGGACACTGCGCCAGGGAGAGGTAAGTAGGGTCGTCGTCGACCCCTTGCGCTAACGTGGTACGCCATGACTTGCATTACGAGCACCACGGGATATCCTGAATATCCATACATGGTCATTTCCGTCTCCCTTACTATAATCCAACAACTGGAAATGGTTGAAATTTTGAATCTTATTAGGTCGTCACTGCATACCTGGTCGCCCATCAGAGTGACTACGCAACGAGATATTGGTGTCCAAGTTTCAGAGACGCCACGGAGACCCTGGACTGATGGTTCACGACCTTTTCCTTTTCTCTCTGATCACTCGGGGAAAGACATCTCCACTCTCGCCTTACCCCGTAACGGGGCACGTTCGGGCTTGGTGGACCCTCAATTCCGTGGCCCCCGCCCAGGATCAGAAACGCTGTGTTGTGAGTGTGTATGCCATGTTTCAGAGGTGTGGAGACGCGTCGTGCATACTAGCTCCCAGGACGATGGCGGGGCAATAGTCTCCGACAAGACACACGTGGAAACCTTCTCCATCGAATATTTGGCTTCGCTTGAATATGGCGCGCTCGTCGGACTGGTCCTCGGCGGGCGACAATCGTCAAGGGTCGGACGTGATAGATCCATGCTTGGATGCCGAAGAGATAGGATGCCACGTGACGCTCATCGAGAGTCCCACATAACAGGGTCCAAGATGGCACTTACCTCAGTCCCTTCCAACCATAGCGCTACGCCCAATATACGCAAATGCCAGGTCGGAAACCTTGTAAGTCCGATCGATCACACATTCATGTGGGTGTCGCCAAAAAAAGGCAGTGGCGGCGGCTGTTGCGCACTGTGGTTCCAGAGCCAGTCCTTCAAGTGGACAAGTTCTGGTCTAAAGCATCCGAACCTTCTTCCGTGTGAATCGGCGGGAGGCAAACGTGGGTCTTTCGCAATGGGGCATTGAGTCGTTGCTAATCCCTATAGTTTCTGATTCACGTATCGTGTGACCAGTTTTGATATGGGCCTCGAGGCCCTTCGACTGTGTTTGTTACCAACTCTTACTGCCGCACTACTCTGCTTCCCCTCGTCTGGTGTCACAGCCGACGACGAGGGTGTTGCCCGCCGTTGCCCATCGACCGTATTGATAGCCCCCGAGCCTGACGCACTTGACGCGATCATCCCCTGCGCAACATCCACCAAGAGGTACGAAACCACGGTATTGTTAGCAACTGAGTTACCCAAATGCAAATCTTAACTTCAAGCTCAGTCCGTCAAGATGTGCCAAACTTGAAGTTCCCTCCCTCGAAACTCAATTTTGTGGACCATTTTGAGTTTGGTGATAACTTTATATCAGTGCTAAACACTACTAGGATCGTTGTGTGTCCGAGGTGCTTCCCCTGCCACATCGAAGCGAAGCACGAGCATGACTGTGGTATCACTCACCCTCCATCACACTATTTATGTCCTTCTCCAATCCCATCATATCGTGATATCTTATCATGATCGAGTACGTGGATCAATCTGGATAGCGTCCGTGCTCTATGATGTGACGAGTCGAGGGTGCGACGATTCGCGAATGGCATGAATCCGAGATGTCTCCGCGTGGGTGACTTTCACTGGAATGGAGATTAAGCATGACCGTATCGAACGTTGTGGTGTGAACGACGCGACACGCGTTGGCTTCTGCATTCTAACCATTTATGATGCAACGTGCACGCTCGTCGAAGGCGCCACGATTAAAAATTGACTGGCATTCATTAATCATTGCCATCGATACGGTGAGTTCGTATCTAGCGATACAGTATGTCGTGACGGCTCATGAGTCGGGACAGAGATACACAGCATGCGATATGGTTGTTTACGATCACTGGTATCATTGACATGACGCATCCGACGAGTCGACAATACGACACACGATCCTCCGCCGACACCAAGACAGGTCAACGTTGGAACATTGCGGCCGCCGACCTTGCCCCGTCGATTAGGGTAGTTGCCGTATTTACACACCTGCTCGTACCAAACCACCGTTCTACGCGATCGCCCGCCGCATCCACTTATCCACCCAATCCGTCGGATCCATCCATCATGTGCATGCGTTCCATGTATTTGTCGCCGCGGATTTCGAGGATCCAGGAAGCTCGTGGACTGGGCCGGTTGGCCAGCCTGAGTACAAATCCTCGGATACTCGAATGTTCGCGATCGTATAAATCGGTAACGGTATCGCGTCGTTGGTATGCGACGATATCGTATCGTATCATGCCTATCGCATCGTTCCCTTTGATGCAGTTCAACTTGTGTGAACGTTGTGGAAGGTAGTCAGGTATAGAGGGTAAACGAGGCAATTTGCGAGTGTCAAAACACACCTGTAAGACACTACTGAGAATGTACAGGGTCCCGACATATTCAGGGATCAGTAGGAGCTACGAGAGCGAGGTGCCTGTCGACTCTCGAGTTGCATGATGTAAATCAATTATCAGGCGACAACCATTGCAAAGACGAACCGAACCACGGAGACGGACCATCTCGCTCTGGTGTTACAAAAGAGGAAGCAACGTCAAGTATCATCTCCAGACATGCTTGATCATGGGTTCAGAGTATCACCTTTTCAGTGATATTCTGTTGTCAATGACCGTTGATTTGGACTCACCTCCCTGTCCAAGTTTACCCAGATGTAAAATAAAGAACAAACTGTGGCCGAGGACACTGGCTTGCGGGTCGCAACGCAATAAGCGTCGTCACCGGTCACCATTGCGTACTAGAGATGTCGGCCAGCAAGTCGTGGGAGAAACTTCATTCACTGCGGACGGACATCGACTGCAAACATGGATGTTGGTCAGATTTTGCTGAATCGCCGCCACCTATCGCTGTCTCCTCTTTCATGGCAGGTACAAAAGTCCATCCTCCAGTGGCGTGCTAGAGCTCGGGCGTACTACGTAAAGTCACAAATAATTCTTAAGTGGGCACACAAATGGAAAGCACGGTGCACCCTAGTCTGGTGACCAGCCCATCTATGAAGTTGCCGCGTTGAGAGGCAAACCGTCGATAGACGGTCTGGTAAAATTGGTCGCAGCTTTGGTGGATGGAGCAGATTCCCAGGGACACGTGCACGATAAGCCTTTTCCCCGCTACGGTAGTAGTGGGTTCTATGGGGTGCGGTTACGATCCCGATGAAAGGATCGATCTTTATGTTTATTTATATTTACGAATTCGACTGATTTGGTGTATGACCGCAATACTTTGTCTGTCTGTCTCAGGTTCATAGGATCATGAGTTCGCATCCCTTTGCTTTACTCCATCATGCGCTTCAACGGCTCCATCGTCCTTGGCCGTTTTGATGATAATGTTAATCGCTGTATCGTTTCGTCTCGCATTGCATCGATTGACCATTTCGGTATCTGTGATTGACAGAGGTGTAATCCAGGCCGAGTACTCCGGTACAAGCTTCACTGCGGACGTTCCCCTCGACGTCGCTGATATCGACTGCGATATTGTTGTCGGTCGTGAGTGGACGAATTTATTTCGTCTTGTGGTTGACGACAATCGAGTTGCCTTGTGCGATCATTCTGATCGTGGTCTTCCCTCGCGTACCGAGCAGTTTTTGTTACCTGGGGCGCCCGTTCGTGGCAGTGTTTTGCCTGTTCAGGCTCGCGATGGTGATATCTTGTTCAACTCTAGCACCTCCGAGATCGAGTCCTCTGTGCTGTTGCTCGAAGCGGCGTTGCATTCTGACGACCCTCCTTCTATCGCATGGACCGTTTTCCACTCCGACATTGAAGTACTGCGCCGAAGCTGTGGTTCGCACGGGGTTGTAGTTCCTCCAGATGGTGATTATTCCGAAGAGTTATTAAGGCACTTCTTCACCGGCGTTTGTGCTCTCCGACGAGACGTCGAAGTCGATGGTGAGCCCGTCGGATGTATGGAAGTCGGTCGTGGGTTTCAGAGCCGCGCTGAGATCGTCTCCACTCTGATATCGTCAGTATCACGACCGGATGCGCGTTACACCACAGATCGTTTGTCAATGATCGCGCGCGCGGTAGGGCTTGTAGCATCTGGTGCTACCGTCGTGCGTAAAAAATTGATTCGCATACTCGAGGGCTTTATGACAGGCTGTGCGTCGGTATGCCACGATGTCAGTGCTGAAGGATTGTTTGGCAGCATCGAACGTGACCTTCGAAGTACAATTTATCGCTTGGGTTTGCACATGGCTTGGCGCTCAGCAGAGCGTGTGATCGTATGCGCGACACGTTGATGTTACATCTGACCACAGGGGAGTGCGCAAGCCATTCTCAATCACACCACCCTTCGTGTGCCTCCGTCGTTTGGCAATTTATGCAGGATTCCGTGTCGTATGATTTAGCGGACTTACAGATTCGCCTTCTGGACGCCGTATGCCCGTTTATCAAAATACTCCCTCTCAAACGTCTGTTGCGTCTGCATAACGTATCGTTTGATTCAAAGAGCAAGCTCGCACTGTTGCGAAGTATGTTAAAAAGATATGTGGATCGCCTTAAGCAACGGCGCTACCCCCAAGGTCTCGGCGCATCTCGCTCCCAGTGGCCTTCGATCATCTCTGATCAGAGAAAGACAGACATTGTTCGGAGTTTTCGCGCTACGACGTCATCCGTGGCACTGAAGACGTTTGTGTGTGCTTCGTGCGGCGTGAAGTGTGGCAACGAAGAGCTTACCTGTGTTGGCCTCGCAGAGATAGATCTTAATTTAATCAAACGACCGGACGTGCGTGTCATGGAAGGGAACGTTGTTCACTCCCATTGGATTGATTCCGAGTGTGTTTGCCCGTCCGTTGCTTCGCCATTTCCCGAACTGCAGGATGTTCTGGTTGCACACGAAGGCGTTGAATTGTCCGATGGGCATGTAACCGGATTGCATCTATGCAGCCAATGTCAGGGGGCATTGAGCAAAGAAAAAACTCCTGAACTTTCTTTGGCTAATCACATGTACATTGGTGACGTGCCTGCCGAATTACAAGGTTTGACTGTTGTCGAAGAGGCTATGGTTGCACGTTGTAGGGCGAAGTCTTGGATTGTCCAGTTACAACAGCATGAGGGTAATGCAGTCCCTAATGCGCAACGAGGAATGCGTGGTCACATAATCGTCTATCCTCAGGAACCGGAGAGAGTTCTCGATCTTCTACCTCCGTCCATCGAGGAGATTGTTACCCCAATATGTGTTATATTCATAGGATCGTCGCCTCCAACGAAGGATTGGTTGCGCAAACACGCCCGTCCCCTTGTAGTTAGGAAAGAAAAGGTTTTTTCTGCTCTGTTGTGGTTGCGCACACACAACCCGTTCTACAAAGATATCAGTTTAAATAGTGCAGCTTTGGATTTGCTTGAAGATGAGGACGTGTTGCCAGTCCATGTTGGAGTTGTTCCTCCTTCATTGGGGAATGATGCTCTTACAGTGCGATATGATGGCATTTCACAAAATGTTGCTGCACTGCGGTCTGATTCGAGCTCCATGCAAGGTGACAATATTTTTGAAAGTGTTGTTGTTGCTAATGTCGACCCCTTCGCTGCATTGCATGTGCTTCGGGCAGCTGCAATAGGGCAGCTCAATTCTAAAAATCTCAACTCGTCTCATCTCACCGGGGCCAGTAAACCATGTGGCCGATGTCCGAATTCAATCTCCATGTGCCACAATTCCAAAATGGGCATCTCACTGTCAGAGCCTCATCTCGTTGACTGACGTGTTGCTCGACGCTGTTGAAAGTACTGCCCGCCCGACGCTGCGCCCGCTTACATCATCTATGGACGAGTTTGATACCACTACACTTGACCATTTGTAAGTGCTTTATCAATAAACCTAGCTGTGCTGACAATGCATCTGTCGCAGCCTCTCACAGTACCCCGATATTGTGGCTGATATCGCAGCCCAAAATTTGCCTCATGCAGGCCAGGACACCCTCGTCAATTATGAGGTTAGTAAAATTGTCTTTCCTACTAGTACTCCTATTTCTGAAGTCAACTTTTTGTATCTCAAGCCCCTTCTAGCACCATGTAACAACTCGCTGCAATGTTTTTTGACTGCCAGTGTAGACCTCCCAGTGACACAGCCATGACCTGCTCTACTCAGCCTGCTCAAGCTACAGTCAAAATGTCCCTTGACTCCGACTCCCTGTTATGAACCTAAACTCAGGGAACGTAAGGTTTCAGGGAGTAACGCGGGACCTAAACCAAAAAGAGGAGAAGCTTCTGGGAAAGAGGTAAAAGCGGTAATAATCTTGAGAACGATAAAGGATAACTCAATTGAGTATAGCTCGCGATGGTGCAAGATCGTAATCTTGGAGTTCTTCTGTACTTGGTTCGTACTAGGGCTTACTTTGCCTAGCAAGTATACAACAGAGAATACTGGACGACTAGAATCGAACTGGAGAG
>JBBPQE010000225.1:0-34275 GCA_038092335.1 Boletus vinaceobasis | reverse complement strand
GGAGAATTCACTCCACCTTTGCGACTGGCGGGTTATTCCACGCAAGAACCACCCCCCGCCGACCCGGTACTCACGATCATACCTCTTACATTGAGTTCGCAGAGAACACGAGGACTCCTTGGGAAGTCTTCTCAGCCGCACTAATCTGGCTTGGCACTGCGTTAGTACGAACCTTTCTCGGCTGGTCAATGAACTCGAGCCAGCCACGCCAAACGGATCTCGAGCTTGCCATCTGCCTCAGTACCCCGACTGCCTCCAAAATGTCATATCAAATACCCTTCCCACGAGCCTCGTGGGGGACATATTGGTCGACGACCTCCTGAGGCTTGGGTGCGGGGCCACTCGGCAAATTGGCCAGGGTCCCTCTGCCAATGCCATTTCCGTAAATTGTTTCCATCCTGTTCGCTGCAACCCGAAGTTCTCGCTCATAGGATTATTCATCATGATCTGTTTCTAGCATCTCTTACATCTCGTAATTACCAGGGACGCCACACAGGTCTCTGATTGGACAGTTACGGAGAAAACGGACACACGCACCTTTTTTTTCACTCAACTTTAAACATATCAACTCGGAATCAATACCGACGGAGAGATAATCGACGGGCGGCACCCTTTGCCTGAAGGATCTCAATCACGGTCAATCTGCCGGGCACCGCCGTTACGGTTCACCCGATCCGTTTCCAGGTCAGAAATCGACCGCGCCCCCCCTTTAGCGTCCTGTCTGCGATGCGGTTTCAAGCGGGCCACATCTGGTGACCGGCGTGCCCGATTGTTACGAGTGATGATTTATCTGGCTAACATGGATCAGGGCTGCGGCTGTGACCGCTGATCAACTGGAATGGGGGGTTTCGCGAGTCCGACCCGGAAAGCGGTCCTTAGCGTTGCAAAATATTCCAAAGGTACTTACCGAAATGGACGTTAGATATGCTCATGTCCTGAATCGTACAGCGACCGAGCACATGTGAGAGAGGTATTTTCAAATCAGACGGGTTCTTGATTTGGTCGCTAAAGAAATCGCGACTACGGTCCCACTTTGCTACACGCGAGGTATAAATCCGGGTAGACAATATGAGCGTTTAAGTTTGACCACATATCCCCTTGCTCTTCTCTGCTCGCAGAACCCTGTCCCTATGCTGGTCCACCCACCCGCGTCCCAGTCCCAGCCAGTACCTATACTTCATCTCAGCACATCTGAAGGTGGCATGGCATGGGACAATCAGCGCTCTTATTCTGCAGATGCAATGGACATTGTCACCTGGAACTATTATACCCTCCCTCCCTCACCCCCGGCCTCCGTCAGTTCAAACGCAGACGACTCTCCCCTGCTTGGCACAAAGACGATCAGACCGCGCTTCACGCCCGAGTCACAGTCAGACAGCGAGCAACAACCATGTCTGCCAACGAGCCAAGTGTTCGACCTCGATGGTGTGGACCCTCCCTCATCTCCATCTTCTGCTTCCCCACCACCTCCAATACCATGTCATTCTTCGGATAGCGGGACTCCGCTTAAGAAATCTTTCTCCACAATCGGAGTGAAGAAAGGGCGCGGGAGTGGGGAAAGGATCACCACTAAAGACTTCGTTCCTCCAGACGTGACTGGCTTAAGTAAGCGCGAGGCACGTCTACTGAAGAACCGGGCTGCCGCCTTCCTCAGTCGGCAGCGAAAGAGAGAGGAGTTTGAGGCAATGGAAATGTGATTTCTTCGTCTCACGCTAGTCCTTCCGTCCACTGACCGGTATCCCCCCTAAGCCGTGTCAAGGAGCTCGAGGAGGCAAACTCGCGACTTCAAGCCCTGGCAGAAAAAGGAAAGAAATACGATGACCTTCTGCAGAACACGGAGCACATTCGGTTGCGCTTGTCAATGGCCGAGAAGCGCGAACGAGAACTCACCGTGGAGCTCGCAAATCGAACTGCGGCAAACGTAGCAGCAAAGACAGAGTCGCACGACCTCAACTTGCCTCCTACATCATACCCGCCATATACAGCGATGGGTCAATCTTCCATCATAACGGTCATGGTAAGAAAATGGCTTGCACATGGAACGGAAAAACTGACCGCGCACCACAGAAACAATCCCTCCTATCGTCGCTTCCGTCGCTTCTCTCCATGCCACCGCAGACCTCGTTACCCATCACCTTCTCTACCCCATTAACAGCCTCTGGTTCCGCGAGGCCCCCATTCAGTCACCAGTCTGCCTCTTGTGACATCAAGGATCGAGGCCAACCACGATTTGGCCACGGGGGTGTCGGATTCTATCCCAACTCCCCTGATGTCGAGTCCCCGAAGAAAATGGCGATTGGCGGCGAACCCCCTGAAGCACGCCAATTTGATATGGAAGGCCATAACTGCCTTGGTAGTTTTGTGATTTCCCTGGAGGCGTCGTCGACCGACAACGGCCGAGGTTACGTGCGCGTCCATGCCTCAGAGAGGACGGCCAAGGCCGCGGTACACGGGAGCAGACAGAGGAGTTCGTCACTCGCTTCCTGGTCTGGAGCCGACGGATCCTTTACTACGACATGCTACGCTTCACCTCCACTGTCGGCATCGATCAGCACCCCTGCATCTAGCAGCATTGACCATCTCGGGGCCTTCGCGGGCACTGGCAGTGCACATTCTGGGATAGGCTTCGACACCCAGCTAATGCCATCTGGATATACGCCATTTGCGCAGTATGACCCAGAGCAACCATTCGATTACTGTCCAGGATTACACCTCGAGTAGATCTTCTCCAAGGCGACCAGGAAATTCGGGGTAATTTTACTTCGCCTTCCATTTTTTCCGTCTCGTGATGGTGTCAATAATCTGTTATGAGTATGCCTCTGGTTGTGGTTCGACTTATACCCGCGCACATTTTTGGGTTTTACCCTTGTCTTGTTTGTCGTTCAAATTATTATCTAACGCATCCTACTACAAACGAGAGCTGGCGACTCGGAGTAAGCTTTGCGGCAAAGTATATGAAGTATCTCCGTTACTCATCTGTCTTAGTGTTGTAGCATAGCACTGTATACTACCATTGATAACCGCGTTTAAGGACCACTCTTTTATTGCGAACGCTAGACCTTTAAGGCTCGTTCATTAGCTCGGATATTGAGCTTCTTTTGGCTGGTAAAACAGGGACGTTGTTAAAAGCAAAGTTCGGAATAACATTAGGTCCGCAGCAGCTGTAAGGTCGGGAGTGAGTAGTGAGTCAGCAGATGCCGTGGGTAAGGATGGCTTGATATATAGCCTCCCCTGCGATGCTACGGGGACTGAACTGGTTGTGACTTGTCACTGGACCTCTACCACGATGGACGTTCAGGTACCCGTCCGCAAGACCAACGAGTTCACCAATCCCCCGAACTATACCTTTGCGTCTCATCGTCTCCGCAAGATTCTTCGAGATCCCTCAAAGCAGCCCATCGTCCTTGTCGCCTGCGGGTCCTTCAGTCCGGTCACCTACCTCCACCTTCGAATGTTCGAAATGGCCAAGGACTATGTTCGGCAGAACACCAATTTCGAGATCGTGGGCGGGTATCTGAGTCCCGTGAGTGACCAGTACAACAAACCTGGTCTACTCAGCGCACATCATAGGTGAGTGATAAACACCAAGGATTCCAGCTTCCCCTCGCCTTCTGGTCTGTTTGTCATTGTCTGGAAATGCTGCGTGCTGGATGAGAAACTGGTGCTTTTGGATTCAGCCGAATTAGTATACCACTCACTCGAGCGGCCGCCTCGTGTCAACTCGGGAACTTGTGCTAAGCCTCAAGTGCTTCCGTGCGTACACTTGCACGTTTAGCGCTCCTAAAGAGAGGTTACCACACATGGCCCTCGCTTTCATATGGGATCGTGACACTCTTCTGATACGCTCTGCGATCTCGTGACTTCATTCACACAGGATCGTACACCTGATCCTTCTATCTTTGTCTCGCTGCTGCAGTGATAAGCGTGATGGGCTTGCTTGGCTTGCCCATCGTGGCCCATCAGGTCCCAGGTGTTCGGAAGGATCTGTCATCACTTCTATTCTACCCTATGCATCACTGCCAAGACGGATGCTGACTCCCCCTCGTGCCATTTGATTTACAGAGTTAATATGTGCACTCTCGCTGCGGAAGAGACGTCTTCTTGGCTCATGATTGATCCGTGGGAGGCCTTCCAGAACTATCAGCGCACAGCCGTTGTGCTCGACCACTTCGATTATGAAATAAACACGATCTTGCATGGGGTGCAAACCCAGGACGGAGAGCACCGGGATGTTAGGGTCATGCTTCTTGCAGGGTCAGACCTGATAAGCACCATGTCCGAACCTGGTGTTTGGGCGGTTGAGGACGTAAGTATTTTTATTGGCGATGTCCATTTCGGACTTCATTCCGAGTCCTCACGCGAACCCATCCATAGTTGGACCACATACTAGGCCGGTACGGCACGTTCATCATCGAACGAGCGGGTTCCAGCATGGACCAAGCTACAGATAACTTGGCGCGCTGGCGGAACAACATTTATCTTATCCCTCAGCTAATCCAGAACGACGTCTCATCGACAAAAGTCCGCCTGTTTCTTCGTCGGGGACTTTCTGTGCGATACCTGCTTCCGGCTACCGTCGTCGATTACATAGAGGAGAACAACCTATACCTAGATGATGGATCCGGCCCAGAGAAGGTTAAGGGAAAGGACAAGGACAGTGGTTCGGGGAAACGGGAGGGTGATGCAGGGTTTTCAACCAAGACATCCTCGCAGTCGTGATAGTATCGATATATGTCCCACCAGGACATACGCTCATCTACCCATTATATCATACATGTACTTACAATGTCACTATGTAGATGTGTCTAGGCGAGCTGCGCACAAGCTTGTGAAGTCGAGTAGCCTCCTGGCAGTTGGCAACGCTTTCGATGTTGTGGGCTACCAAGATCCATCAAGGCTTATTCGCATGGCTTGTAATTGTTGCGAGTACATACGGGGAGATTACGCAGGAGAACCCGTATGCATATGTCTGATTCTGTGCTAAGCGCCGCTTCACGCGCTTTTTAATTTTGCCACACTCAGATAACTCGATGTAAATTGTCAACTGACATGGCCACACCACACTCCCGACTCAACTCGTCAGGTATCCACACCCAAGGACCCGATTACAATAGTGATGATGGCATTCGTTACTATATAACTAGTAGCAATCCGCGTGTTCTCCCCAGTTGTTTTTACAAGCACCCCATAAGGCCGTGAACAGTTCTCTTGTCCTGTGAAAGACTCTTCGTCTTCTGACTATTAATACAAAGTACCTCTTCACTCGAGCTGTCAACTTTCGGAGTCGAAACCAACAGTGAGAAGCAGAAATCACACCAGAAGTTGTTTCATCAAGCTCCTCGACCATCAACTGGTACCATAATGGTCGCGACTCGGAAGGTGCTCATGTTACACGGGCATGTCTATTGTGCCAAAACAGATGGTTCGGACGCGCTGACGAGACGAAGCAGATACGCGCAGAATGCGAGCATATTCAGTAAGCGGGTTCGCTCAACTTGAGGACCTATCCAGGTTTTCCAAGTACCGACGAGATAATGATATAGCTTGGCGCGCTACGCAAGGCGATGGACAAGGACGTCGAAATGGGTGTGTATTGCGCCTGTCTTGTCGTCATAGGTCAGCCTGCTGCAGCTCTTACTCCACAGTCTTTGTCGACGGTCCGATGATATTACACCCGGCGGATCTAGATGGTTACACGGCCAATGCGCTCGGTGCATCTGAAGTAACTACCGCAGCGTCCGATCCGGCTCTCACACCCAGAGCGTGGTACAAAACAAATGCTGACCGCACTGTCGCCAATGGTCTCGAGGACGCTTTGGAGATGCTCAGAGATGTTCTTTCGCGGGATCACTATGTGGTGAGTTTAGGCCTGTACCTTCTATTCCATAAGATAAGATTCTCATTCCCCCAGGGCGTTTTTGGTTTCAGGTGTGTTACGGGCAAATCGAAATGGGTCTCACCTTGATCGTCTCCACTCGTCCAGCCAAGGCGCAGCCATGGCAGCTCTTCTCGCTGCATTGGTGCGTGAAATGAGGATGACCCATAAGAGACACTGACGCCCCAGGTTCCGTAGCTCGAGAAACCACATAAACACCCCGCTTTCCTGATAAACGGCGAGCCACCCCATTTCCCGTTGTGCGTTGTCCTGTTCTCTGACAGTTTGGTTGACGAATACCCCATCTCAGTCAATTCGCTGTCTCTGTCTCGGGCTTTAAAGTGAATGATTCCTTGGCCAGCGACATATTTGGTCCATCGTACTCGACGCCGACATTACACGTTCTTGGAAAGACAGACGTGATTGTCGTCTCGGAGCGATCAAAGGTCCTCTTGGACGTGTCTGCCAATGCAAGAGTGGAGGAACATGGAGGAGGTTCGTACAATTCCCTTTCGTTTGGTTTACTCCTCACGTGTTGCATGTAGGTCATTTCGTTCCGTCCAAGGCAAATTGGAGAAACTTTTTCAGGGACTATCTACGCAATCCGTCGGGGGATGTGCCATCCCCTACTTCAGGGACCGTGTCGCAGTCCGGCTCTGGGACTGCCACTCCGATCACACCTGTATCTAGTTTATAAGTCCAATTCGGCTTCGAGTGGCAGCTTCGCCAACATAGATAGCTACTAGAATCCTAGAAAGATGCTACCGTGGTGGAATCAAGAGCTTTTACCAAACGAAAATTCCCGTCTTTCACGTATCCCATCACCGTTCAGCATTTTTGCGTTTATGGAAACTAATTCTGCATGTTTACCTCAGCCTTCACTGACTGTTCGCTCAATTGTTTCGGACTCTTGAAATCCATTGCAGGTGCGGTAGGTGGCGTCGACTTTTCGTCCAAGTGGCTCGCTCCCTGAACCAAACTGATGGTTCGGTGAAACGAGTCTTCCTGGATATTGTCCTCCAGTAAACGCGGGCGTCATCACATCGTATCTACCCGGTACGTTCTTACGTTTAGTTCTCCTCGGAGTGGATCGGTGCTCGGGAATACCTATTCATTTGGAACGTGTGCAGGATTACGAGCAGGGCAATACTATTACGGCTCAGGGGGTTGATGTTCTACCTCCAGGCTCCAGCTAAGAGGACTGTTGAACCCATATCGATCGACCGGTGATCAAGTCAGTGCCGAAGTAGAGAATGAGGAAGATGCAGAATTTGGTTAGCAACAGTCAGATAGTCACCTGACGTCTACTGTTTGCGATGAACGCGTGGACACTGGTAACGTATCCTCCACAGCATGCCCTTGCATTTTCTCAATCATTATTGAAGTACCGATGGAAAAGCAATATATCCGAGGAATGCTCAAATCAGAAAGTGCTGTATGGGCCCTGATTGATAATTGATGCATGCCGAATTCTCGACGTTCACGTTTAATGGGCGCGAGCGCTATCAACGTGGGTTCAGGTTTTCCCGCCTTGGAAGTGATCCGACATGCCGACCCTCTGAAACAGTGATATACCGGTAGTTTTGAAGAAGCTCGTTGATAGTACTGCATCCCCGCAGTCTTTACGAGCTGTGTTCCGCATAAAAGGTATATATTAATCCCCATACACACTACCACGGTCCTCGCTCTCACGGTCCCCACTTTCTTCATAGCGCCAGGGGAGGATTGTTGATGGATGGCAAGCAGGATAAACCGATCCTCCATATGTAGCTCAGAATTAAGGTCGTGCAAGCACACCGCACCCGAGAGCGAACGGTTCAGTTGGCACGCTCAATGCACAGATCTCGCCGTCGCTTCTGTAGCTAATATCTAGCGTTGGGCACACACGCTCCGAAACGTTGTCCCCGATCCCAGGGACTTGTGAACTTTCTATTCCGGATGAAACTGTTATCACTGATCTGGATACAACAGCCTTGCTAGCACAAATTTGAATCGGGTCCAGGTCGCGACCGTAAGAGTGGAAGCGTGCTAGTACTGTGCACCAGATGGCCGTCGGCCTGACGGATTTGGTGCCCATCGATCAAGCCATTTCAAGCGAGATGTAGCGTTCCGCGCAGCACGCTGACCTCTATCGAGGAAACGTCTACACAGGAAGGGGCCTCTCGCTAGTACTTAAACGGATTCAGCGTTATTCCGCCGGGGTTTGGGAGAATATTCATCGAAGCTGTGGACAGCACCACTGCACGGAGCTGCGGGATCAAGATCCAAGCTCGCTATCATACTCCAGAATCCATATCGCGGCCCCGGACATCTTTGAGAGGTAAGGAAAAGTTCGTGGTGGGGTCGTGTTACCTTATCCCTCAAGCTCCGAAGCTGGCCAAGACGAAACTCGCGGAATCTTCCGGGATGGCGACGTGTAGCGTGGTACGTAGCTGGAATACATGGTTTCCGTTCGTACGTTTGCGAGCAAGTATCCTTGGTGTGGAGACGGTTTGCCGATGCCACTGAGCGACGGCATAGGAGGGATCATTGAATGGGTTTATGGACCATGCCAAACGGAAAAAGTCGGACTAGGTGGCGCGGATTAGCCACAGGAGACCCTGCTTCACGAGGTTCAATAGTGTGATGGCAACAAACGCGGCGAGTCTCGCTATCCCGAACAGGGAGCAAACATGGCGTGTGTGGCGTTCTCGTCTTGGGGGTAAGTAAGTGCACCACACTGCACATGGACTCGGAACTTTGTGTACATGAGGATGGCGGTGTGGCGGTCGTTTGAACTTGCCGGATCTGGGGGTATTTTACAACAGACTATCCTTTTTCATGGACGTCGACCATGTGCTCGTTAGACAGCTTGAGTTGCGGCGTGGGTCGGTTAGAACGTCGTGCCTTGCCTTGCATACACGGTCCGCCAAAACCATGTGACGACTTGCCGATCTCAGTCGAACAAGGCCGGGAGAGGGAGCCACGAGCGGAATCGGCCTTCCTCCGTGACATCGAGCTCCAAGTCGGCACCCATGTCTTCGTCCCATAACGGTCTGGTCTGTCTCACCAACTGTCTGCTTCCTCGAGAAGATGGTAGTCTAGTGGAGAGAGACCTTTGGATCGACGAGCACCGTGGAGTCATTCTGGACGCTCAGGTGAGCCGAAGCTCCTGGGATTCGGAACCTACATAGCGCTCTGAACGAATGAAACGTAGAAAACGTTCTTCTCGAGGCGCGAGCGACCAGACAAGATCGTCGATCTAGGCGGGAACATCTTAAGGTGATTGGCCAGTGGACGAGTGGGAAGGCGCTCTGTCTACCGCGCCGAATTACTGACAGCAGAGCAGTCCAGGATACATTGACATTCAAATAAATGGTGGATTCGGTTTTGACTTCTCTGTCTACGACGGCAGCGATCAAGCGTACCGCGATGGTCTCAAGCTCGTCGCGGAACGGATCACCGAGACGGGCGTTACAGCCCTCGTCCCTACCATCATCGTATGTGGCACTCGTATCGAGTTCCGGTGAGGTCATCCTCTGAGAATACCATCCTCTACAGACACAGGAAAAGTCGCTCTACCCAAAATTGCTTCATCTCTTGCGACCATGGTCTCCCTTAGGTGCTGCGCATTTACTCGGCTGGCATGTCGAAGGCCCATTCCTGCACCTTGCAAAGCGCGGCGCACATCCTCCCCCACTGATTGCTTCTGCGCCGAGTGGGTTCAGTTCCTTCGAGTCTACCTACGGCTCGGAGAGCCTGGCAGAGACTGAGGATTGGCTCATGGGGGGCGACATCGACCAGCACAATGTTGGCGTCCGCATCATCACAGGTGCCCCCGAAGTCGAAGGGGTGATGGAAGCCATCTCCGTGGCGAGCAAGCGAGGCATCTGCTTCAACATCGGCCACAGGTTCGTCCCACTCTCCACTGTGGCAAACTATATGCGTTCAACGACAAACGTAGCATCTGCTCGACGGACGTGGCGACCGCCGCGGTCCGAAATGGCGCACGGTGCATTACTCACTTGTTCAATGCGATGCCTCAACTACACCACCGAGACCCCTCGATCATCGGTCTTCTGGGTGCCTCGCCGTATACCTCTTCTGGCCCTGCATCCGACTTTGCCCCATTGCCGAGTTCACCGGCCAAGTCGGGCACCTCTTCGGGGTCCAGTCACAAGACCCCCTACGTATCAGAGGCGTTTGACGAGATTCAGACCCCACCCGGGACACCCGTCAAGCGCCAGATCAAGCAGTCACCTACCCTCGGAGAATTTGCATTCGAAAGACCATTCTATGAGATTATCGTAGACGGGATTCACTCCCACCCAAACTCTGTCAGGGTATGTATGGTACAGTCGTCTGATATTTTCAAGCACTCATGCGACTTTTCCTTTCAAGCTCGCATACTCTGCCCACCCCGATGGGTGTATCTTGATTACGGATGGTAACACGTTTCCCGTTTCGTCGCCAGAGAACGACAGCTGAATCTGCATGCCACTCAGCGATGAGGATACTGGATCCCCACTTGAAAGACGGTATTCACGCGTGGCGTGACGGTCGCCGATTCGTGAAGGAGGGCGACAAGCTCTATCTAGAAGGCACGACGACGCTCGCCGGGAGGTCTGTCTCTCCCTCATGTTTCTCGGTTGAGCTCACCTCCGTCGTATTTGCTCATCGACGTCCCGTTTCACGCTTAGCGTCGTCACCCTGGACAAGTGCGTTCGCAACTTTGTGCAGTTCACGGGTTGTTCGCTCGGCCAAGCGATCAAGTGCGCGACGCTGAACCCGGCAAAGTGAGCGTTGGCATAGTAGTGTTGTATGCGGTGCGAGGAGGGCGGCGCTCATGCATGGCATCCTACCCTTTTCTATAGGTGCCTCGGGATCGAGAACAAGAAAGGCTCACTCAGGGCCGGTGCAGACGCTGATTTGGTCGTTCTCGACCGCCAAGGCAATGTCCTCAGCACATGGATTAAGGGCAAGAAGGTTTGGGAGAAGAATTGAGATATCCATGATCATGATATCCAGCAACTCGAGGAGTTATTCGAAACCACATATGGGGGGAAGGTGAACTGCTTCTAGTTCGAGAAACGCAAAGGACAAGATGTACTGTATTGTGCGTATCACAGTGATCGAATATGTTCCAGAAGCACCGAGGGAGATGGAGAACACTGTGTGTTCCGACCTTGCTGCGTCGCGTCTCATCGTCTCATCGTCAGCCGCAAGCGTGTGGACGATGCAAGGGCAAACTAATAGGCAAGACTATTCTCCAACCCCCCCAACGGGGAAAATCATGCCTAGAGATCAGCCAATCAAGCAGAGGTAGACTAAGTCACCCCAAACAAGGACCGCTAGTCGCTCTTGTTAACCATACCCTCGGCGACTCCACATCTTGGTTGTGTCACATCAGCTTCACCCGACGCGCATGTCATACAAGTTACAATCAAGGTTCTTTACATACATTGGGAGAGTTCAGACCAACCGACCGACCAACCTTTCTTCATCTCCACACCACCTGGTTAAGCTTTGACAATCCGCTCGATGACATTCAGTGCAGCCAACACCAAGCCATCGTCAAAGCGCGGCGCAACAATCTGCAAGTTTATCGGCGCTCCGACAAATACGTTGGGATCATCTACGATGTGGTCAGACTTGA
This sequence comes from Boletus vinaceobasis, assembly GCA_038092335.1. Classification (NCBI taxonomy): domain Eukaryota; kingdom Fungi; phylum Basidiomycota; class Agaricomycetes; order Boletales; family Boletaceae; genus Boletus; species Boletus vinaceobasis. Next base: position 22,765 of record JBBPQE010000225.1, on the reverse strand, counting down.
TGCATTGGTAGTACAAACGTGCGAGAACGTACATAGATTGTGATTGTATGAGTCCTCTGGGCCAAGCGAGCTAAAGTTGGAATCGATAAAGTCGACGGCTGGGTCGGCAACCAGCCCCGTCGGGAAGACAGCCCCGGGCCAGTCGAGCAGGTTCCACATCGCGGTATATCTGGAGTAATCATCAGGCTTACACCCCGGCGGATCCCATTCCACGTAGGACGAGGCTTACCCCCAGTATCTCGCGGTACCGTGGCGACACGCGACGCCAGGGTATGCAGGAGACAATAACACGTCGATATTTTGCGCCCGCCAGTACTGTAGATACGCATATCGGAAGCAATCGCGTTTATAGTGTAACTACACTCGACTCGTGAGCCTGATGACGCTTTTTTGGAAGAATATGGTCTTACTTCCCAGGCCTGGGTTGCGTTGAGGTTCTTTGTGTGGGGTGGACTGATCACCCATTCGCTCAGAGGCAGAATGTCTTCACCACCGTCTTTAAGGCACTGGCGGACTGCCTCCCCACCGTCGCCAAAGAAAAGTGAGCGCTAAAGGTGTTCACGTGTCAATCTTCACAGGAAGCTGTGCCTTGGATCGACGTACGATGATGTTATAGCCCTCTTTGTGTTGATACGGAACATATTCCACGACCTCCACCTCCTCCGACGCTTCTAGCTTCTCTTTTGCTAGGTTCAAAGCTCGCAGCAACGGAGGATGAGGTAATACGACCCCGTCATGGGTCATAATCCCAACACGGAGCTTTTTCTGACTGATATCAGGGACTTGCAGCGGAATTGGAAGGAGGCTTGGATCTTTTATCCACGCTTGCTTGCTCTGCACGGCTTTGATCAGCATTTCCATATCCCTCGCAGATCTGCACATCGGACCAGCGGAGATGGGTGTCCCATCATTGCCTTTCATACTGCAAAAAAGGTAGAAAACAGAGTTTATGAGAGTGTGACTTGCACTTACTACCAGATGAAAGAGCCAGAAGGGAACGTATCGCACGTCGGGCGAATGCCGTACAGGCCAGTGAATGCACAAGGAGCACGGATAGAGCCACCGCCATCGCTGTTTGCGAGATGAAACAAAATGGTAAGATGCACAGTTCAGGCACTTGCCTTCCCATGCCCATACAGGACCCCTTCAGTGCAAGTAGCGCAGCCTCCCCACCAGACGAACCGCATGAGGATAGATCAAGGTTGTGCGGATTGAGCTGAAATCAAGTCACCATGCCGTATCATTTCGCACCACATCACGTAACCTACTGTACGACCATAGAAGGACTTGGTCTCCAGCGACATCATTATCTGGGGCTGGTTGGTCTTTACATAGAAAACTACCGCGACCTGTCAACCATGATACAGAAACCCCAAATATATGAAATCTCACCAGCCCCAAGGTCGCGCAGAATGCTCGTGAGGTAGCAATCCTCGAGTGATAACTCCAGATTTGACAGAAAACCTCCCGAACCCCAGCGGCCTTTCACAGGCATGTGGTCCTAAGTGTGATTGTGACTAAGTACCAACGCAGAATAAAGTCCCACAGCAAAGGCGCACCTTGATAGAGATCGGCAATCCGTGCAGGGGGCCGACCGTCTTTTTGTGCTCCTTGAAGTAAGCATCGAGCTCCTTGGCTCGCCGGATGCCCTCGTCAAGGAAGAAATCCGTTAGACAAGCAGTCAGTTGGTGCGCAATTGCAGCACGCTTCCCAAACGCAGTGACCACCGCGACGGCAGTGAGCTCGCCCGAGGCAATGTTCGCTAGGACGGCTGTTGCGTCCAGCTCAGTAATAGCGAGTTCCTCTTTCGAGAGGATTCCGCAAGTCTCGGGGACCGATGTGACATTGAGAGGTGGGTTCTCAAGGAGTGAGGCTGGTAAGCGATATTCGGCCGGGATCTGGTTTTCCAAGCGCGACAACTGGGCAGATACCAGTTGTTTAAAGTACGCGTTGCCTGTGGAGCCTTGTGTCCTGGTGGAGATTGACATGAGGAAAATCGATTTGATACGCAAGCCATGGGGACGCTGTACGATGGGCCTTTATAACTATTCTCTTCTCCACCAATAATAGTCTCCGGGAGAAGACAGTTGTGCTTCTCAGGTCATGGGGACTGATCCTGAATCATGGTGAGATGAGTTAGGATAGGATAGGTCAACAGGTATTGTGGAGGTAAATAATTTACCTGAATACAACGCCGGGGGACTTCCCATGGAACTTTCGTCAACTATTATACAACCAGAGTTGGAATCCCCCGTAGCCACAGAGGGGATTCATCATCGATTACACCTAATGCATGCGGGTCGGGGAGTGCGTCGGGCGTAGAGCCTTTCTTATTTCGATTCCGCCGATGCGCCCATGAATCAGCTAATATTCCTGGCTGACGTTCCCGGGACGGACATTCCGAAAGTGCTACGATAAGTCCGGAATGGCGTTTGGGGGGTTGCTGCTGCGTGTGAGAATGGAGACAACATCCAGCAATTGTGTCTGTATTCCGGCTTCCTGCAGCCGTCATGCATGCTACCTTGGGTGTAAATCTGTCCAGTGGGCGCTGGTATACACCACAGAAAAGCAAGCTCTTCCTCCAGAGCTCCCATCAAGTCACAGTGGTACAGTTTGGTCACAGCACTGACAAATGGGGGAAATGAGGTGCGATGCAAACGTCAGTGAGAGAGGACTTACGACCATGTAAATCGACCAAGAGGAGTAAGGCAGGCCACAAGAGACACGCTCCAGGCTGATATCAGAGATTGTGGGGAAGGTCGTCAACTATTACGGAGCCAGAGATAAAAACCCCCGTAGCCACAGGAAGGATCCATTATCGAGGGGTGAGGCATCGGTTCGGTTTGACATGGGAGAGGTGAATCGCCGTCGATGGGCATTCCGCCCAATAATTGCGCAACGCAAGTGCACCAAAGAATACGCCAGGAAGTAGAAATGATGATGCTTTGCTGATTTCGGTTCCGCAGTCGAGCGGGTCATTCAGCCGTTGTTCTCGGTCGACGTTTCTTGGGAAGGGCACCTTCCAACAGTGCTACGATAAGCATTCGGCGCGTGCGCGCACACCGCAGCATGGCATTTGGGGGGACACTGTCAGCGCATGTACGAAGTTGCAAGCGGCCCTGCGATTTTGGCTGCAGGCTGATTGAGCACCGCGGAGGAGAGCTGGTCATAGACTAACCTGCTAATAACCGACCACGCGTTTGAGGCACATTCAAATCACAAGTAGCTTGGACGGTTTCAAAAGGTTTGTTGTGCTCTTCGAGTTCACCCAACGACTCGGAGCACGTTATGTAAGTGGTACATCTATTACTAACATAGTACATCAGGGTCGAAACCAAAAGAAACAGACAATCTTTCTCTTTCTTCACATCCATCACCTGCTTAGGCTTTGACAATCCGCTCGATGACATTCAATGCAGCCAACACCAGCCCATCGTTGAAGCGCGGCCCAACGATCTGTAGGTTTATCGGCGCATCGACAAATAGCTTGGGTTCATCTACGACGTAGTCAATCCCAGCGCGCGAATAAAAACGTGCGGAAACGTACATAGCTTGTGATGTAATAAATCTTCTGGCCCAAGTGGGCTAAAGGTTGAATCAATGAAGTCAACAGCAGGGTCGACGACCAACCCCGTCGGGAAGACAGCCCCAGGCCAGTCGAGCAGGTTCCACACCGCGGTGTATCTAGAACGATTGTCAGACTTGCGTTTCAACGGATCCCGTTTCATGTAGGAGACTTACCCCCAGTACCTCGCGGTATCGTGACGACACGCGACGCCAGGGTATGCAGGAGACAATAACACGTCGATGTTTTGCTCCCGCCAGTATTGTAGATACGCATATCGGAAGCAATCACGTTTGTAGTGCAACTACATTCGAATATGAGCCTGATGACACCTATCTGGAAGAATATGGTCCTACCTCCCATGCCTGAGTCACATTGAGGTTCTTTGTGTGTGGTGGACTGATTGCCCATTCGCTCAGAGGCAGAATGTCTTCTCCTCCGTCCCTGAGGCATTGATGGATCGCCTCTCCACCATCGTCAAAGAAAAGCGAGCGCTAAAGATGTTCACGTGTCAATCTTCACAGGAGGCTGCATCTTTGGATCGACAGACGATGATGCTATAGCCCTCTTTATGCTGGTAGGGAGCATATTCCACGACATCCACCTCCTCCGACGCTTCTAGTTTCGCTCTTGCTAGGTTCAAAGCCCGCAGCAGCGGAGGGTGAGGTAACACGACTCCGTCGTGGGTCATGATCCCAACGCGGAGCTTTTTCTGACTGATATCGGGGACTTGCAGAGGAATTGGAAGGAGGCTTGGATCTTTTAGCCACGGTTGCTTGCTGTGCACGGCTGTGAGCAGCATTTCCATATCCCTCGCTGACCTGCACATCGGGCCAAGCGAGGTAATCGTCCCATCATTGCCTTTCATACTGCAAAGAAGGTAGAAAACACAACTTGTAAGAGTGTGATATTTACTTACTACCAGATGACAGGACCAGAGGGGAATGTATTGGACGTCGGACGAATGCCGTACAAGCCGGTAAATGCGCAAGGAGCACGAATAGAGCCCCCGCCATCGCTGTTTGCGAGATGAAACTAGATGTTGAGGTATGCAATTCATGCGCTTGCCTTCCCATGCCCATACAGGACCCTTTCAGTGCCAGCAACGCGGCCTCTCCGCCAGAAGAACCACCCGGGGATAGATCAAGGTTGTGCGGATTGAGCTGAAACAAATCATTATGTCGTATCTTCTCGCGCTACATCATGCAACCTACTGTGCGACCATAGAAGGACTGGGTTTCCAGATGCATCATCGTCTGGGGTAGGTTGGTCTTTACATAGAAAACTACCACAAGCTGTTAACCACGATAGAAGAGCGCTCAAGAATTTGGAATCATACCAGCACCAAGGTCGCGTAGAATGCTCGCGAGGTAGCAATCCTCGGGAGATAATTCAAGGATTGACAGAAAACCTCCCGAACCCCAACGGCCTTTTACAGGAATGTGGTCCTAAATATAATTAAGCACCAACGAGGAATAAAGTCTCGTAAGAGATGCCCACCTTGATAGAGATTGGCAATCCGTGTAGGGGACCGATCGTCTTTTTATGCTCCTTGAAGTAAGCATCGAGTTCCTGGGCTCGCCGGGTGCCCTCGTCAAGAAAGAAATCTGTTAGACAAGCAGTCAGTTGGTGCGCAATTGCAGCACGCTTCCCAAACGCAGTGACCACCGCGACGGCAGTGAGCTCGCCCGAGGCGATATTCGCTAGGACGGCTGTTGCGTCCAGCTCAGTTATAGCGAGTTCCTCTTTCGAAAGGATCCCACAAGTCACGGGGACCGATGTGACATTGAGAGGTGGGTTCTCAAGGAGCGAGACTGGCAAGCGATATTCGGCCGGGATCTGGTTTTCTAAGCGCGACAACTGGGCAGATACCAGTTGTTTAAAGTACGCGTTGCCTGTGGAGCCTTTCGTCCTGGAGGAGATTGACATGGGGAAATCGGTTTGAAATGTAAACCATGGGAACGACCAAGGGTCTTTATACCATTCTTTCTCCACCAACCCGGGAGAAGACGGTTGTGCTTCTCAGGTCATGAGGACTGATCCTGCATCATGATGACATAAGTTAAGCTGACAGGCATTGTGAAGGTGGCAAGAATACCTTGAAATGAATAGTGTCGTAGAACTTCCCATGAACCTTTCGTCAACTCTTATGGAATCAGGGATGAAGTTCACCGTGGCCACAAACAGGATCCATTATGAAGGAGAAGGCCATCACCTCGATTTGACATGGGAAGGGAGAATTGACCGCGATAGGCATTCCGCCCAACAATTACACCTAATCCATGCGAGTCGAAGGGTGCGTCGGGCGTAGAGCCTTTCTTATTTCGATTCCGCCGATGCGCCCATGAATCAGCTAATATTCCTGGCCGCCGTTCCTGGGAAGGACATCGTCCAAAAGTGCTACGATAAGTCCGGAGTGGCGTTTGGGGGATTGCTGCTGCGTGTGGGAATGGAGACAACATCCAGCAATTGTGTCTGTATTCCGGCTTCCTGCAGCCGTCATGCATGCTACCTTGGGTGTAAATTTGTCCAGTGGGCGCTGGTATACACACACAGAAAAGCAAGCTCTTCCTCTAGAGCTCCCGTCAAGTCAGTGGTACAGTTTGGTTGTATCTACCCACAGCACTGAGAATGGGGGAAATGAGGTGTGATGCAAACGTCAGTGAGAGAGGACTTACGACCATGTAAATCGACCAAGAGGAGTAAGGCAGACTACAAGAGACACGCTCCAGGCTGATATCAGAGATTGTGGGGAAGGTCGTCAAATGCCATCAGGCTACAGGCTGGGTGAGCAACGACAGAACTAACCAGAAGACTGACTAACCTGCTAATCAGCCGCAGCCATTCAATTTGTATCTATAACTCGAAAATTTTACGAGTTATGCTGAGCAGGTGTCAAGGAATCACAGTGGAAGTCAAGCCTCAGTGTCACTGGGTTCAACATGTCAGACAAGCTTACGTAACGAGGCTTTTGCCAAACAAGTCACACCTTTTCGAGAAATTTGACTCAACAGCTTCGTGAGGCATGACCGGATCCTTACCTCTGGTCGCTCCGCTGTTCCCAGCGGGGAAGGAACCCCTTCCTCCAGGCATCACAGAGGAAGATCGCGCGCAATTCCTGCAAGCCAAAAAATACCAAACATGGATGACCTCTGGTATGGAGTCATGTGCAGCGAAGACGGTCGTGGCCGGCATTGGTGGTAAGTGCACGCACTATATCACACTCGTTACGATGGTGTACACGAACTTAGGTTCATTATCCACTTTTTCTTTACAGGTCTCGGTATCGGCGCGTTCTTCTCCCTCATGTCCGCGTCTTTCGCGTATGAGGATCCGTACTTACGCGCGCAATCACAAGCGGGGATGAACAATACCCAGAAGGCGCGCGAGATTTTCAGGGAGATGGGGAAGGGGATGTGGAGGAGTGGGAAAGGATTCGGGAAAGTTGGAGCACTGTTTGCAGGCATTGAGTGTGTCATTGAAGGGGTAAGTTTTTTGCATTATCGTCTCGAGTGGACACTGACGCTATTGTTCTAGTACCGGGCAAAAAACGACATGGTAAATCCAGTGGCTGCCGGTTTCGTAGCTGGCGGAATCCTCGCGCGAAATTCGGGACCCAAGGCCGTTTTGGGAGGTGGCCTGGCATTTGCAGCGTTTTCAGCCGCGATAGATTTGTTCCTCCGTCGAGAACCTGCAGAGTGAGCACAACTACACTTATTGTGGGAAAGGTACCTTCTAATAATGTTTCAGTGACGACTAACTATACGTTGGCGGACATAGCGTAACTTATTTCCAACTGTCGGACCCGCAACCACCTAGAGCATTGTATTTACACCATTTATACCGCATGCTTCGTCTTAATGCAATCTATGACATTCCAGCTCGGTTCAAGTCCGATCCAACATTCGCATGACACGGTAGCACTGTGACTGGGCCTTCTTAGCCCTTCGGATATTGATGATCCAGTCATTCCCGTGATGTACCCGGCATGGAAAACCTCTGCTGTTCAGCCTACCGGGCTAATTTAGAATGCTAACCAGGTGCCTCAGTGGGTAGAAGTACGCCTGTCTTGCTTACAAAAAGTTCAGACGAGGTTATTCTATTGCAGCTTGGGCAACGCCTCGCGTCAACACGCAATGAACTTCGCGGTTCGGGGGCCGTAGCAAGGAGAGGTGCGCCCGCGAACCATCTGAGGCCGTAATAAGAAGTAAATAATTCAGTGTCCGTATTACATTCTCTTTCTTGGATCGCTTCCTTCCACTGGCATATCTTCGGTCTGTATGTTCTAGCCGTCGTCCCACCCCCTGTCAATGTCCGCGAACACAGCTGCAGTCTCGACAGCGCCTACGCTAGATAAAAGATCGCAAGCTGATCTATCGATGGCTTGCCTCGTAGCATGGTCTGGTCACCAGACTACCATCCAGAAACGATATGAAGTTCAGACTGATCTCGGAGGTACTCGTGACCGGCACGACAAACTCGCTGAACTTGTATCAGTGCACAATACAAGTGATTCCTCACCTAGGAGAAGTATGCAAATTCGTCGATGTGTAACCCAGTGAATTCAAAAAAAAAAAAAACCCCGATCAAAGTCTATGCAGAAGTCCAAAGTCATGCATAATGTGGGTGTATAAGGACATTCTCTCAAAGTTCTTCGGTTCAAAGAACACTCAGTGTCATCTGAGTGACAACCACTGCTCGAGAAGCTTGGGGAAATTGGGTGTCCCAAGACCAGTGACAGGGTCCCATCCATTAGTCGCATTGAACCCCGACGTACCGCAACCGGGATTCGTGCCCTCGGTAATATCATGGAAGGCACCAGCAAACTCAGAGGAGTAGATCTAGAATGGAGATAGAGGCAAATTGAGGCCCTTCTTAATCGTGCCCGATCACCAGGGGCTTACCGTCGGGTTAATGAAACCAATAGGCCCCTTGCCGATGGCAAGACGGGCATCGTTGATCATGGCGAAGATGGCTCCACTGACTGGAGAGGAGCACGACGTTCCGTAGGCGAGCCGGAATTCACCATCAACCTATGGATCAAACAGAAACTCTGACTGTGAACACAAAACTACAAGAGAATGTCTGCCCACATACCGCCACAACGTAATTCGCCCCATTAGCCGAGATATCCGGGAATGCCCAAGACTGAAACATTTTCTTAGCATGCAACATTAATGGCTGAAACGCGAGGAAAGCCACACCATTCCAGTCGAGTTCCAGATCGTGGAGGGATAACCCGGGTGGTAATGTGTCAAATAATAGTCCACAGTATCCTTCTGGTACTCAGACATCGCGAAATAGTTGCTGAATCCACCTCCAGAGTATATGTGATCCATGCATGCCATCTCTGGTTCGAATACGGTTGTGTTGGGTTTCACCATCGTAGCACCAACAGACGTGACGTATGGACAAGTCCCAGGGAAGGTGGGGTTGAAGATCTGTCCTTCGAGTGATTCCCTTCCTGGCAGCGCCTGATCAGATTGCCGACCGACATGGAATCATATGAACAGTCCTCACCGTCGGGACCGAGACAGAGATTGTCGGCTCCCGCCACACCATAATCTCCAGAGCTAGACAGAACTGTGACACCCATGAGGCCGAGCTTCGCGTATTCGTTACACTGCCGCTCGGCGTAGAACGGGCTGAGTTCGGCCTCGTTGGTTCCATATGATGTCAAAATCACGTAGGCGGGCGTCACGGTCCCACAAGCTTGAGGACCTTTTAATGTGTAAGATTAGGATCAACGGTCCGAGGATCGATAAACATACCTGTATAGCCACCAGGTTGGGTATCAGGATATATAACATCTTGGTTGGGATCATCACCACCCTCGAAGGTACAATAACTTCCATCGATAGCATCGAGGAAGTTGTTGAACGATGCACCTATCCAATCAAGTCTGTTAGCCAGTCGAGATGGTACATCTATAACAACACAAGCCTACCCTCTACCATGTCACCGGTCTGATACAGTGTTACCGTTTGCTCCCCAGTGACCAACGACATCCCGTACTGCAAGTCCAGGTTTGACTCCCCATTGTAGTCGGGGCCCTGGTATGTTGTTTGTGCATAGCCTACGAATAGATAGATATTACTCTGGCGTCTACACGTGCCTGGTTCCGAAGAATTGGCTCTTACCACCGTCGATCGAAACCAAATAGGGTTCCTTGCCAATGAGGTCCGTCGAGTAGTTCTGGGCAAACATCTGCAGATCGCTCTGCAGGTATGCCTGGGGAGTATACTCCACTGCAGAACAATCAATCAAAAGACCATACATGAGCATGAGTCCGATGTGTTTGTGGAAACGACCTTTACTGACCGATGCCGTAGCTGTTCTTGTCTGTAGCAACAGGCTCATAGAAAAGACGGTAGAGCGTCCGGAGACAGATCGGAGTGATATACTCATCACACTGCTCCAGCTCGCCACTGACCCCCAAGACCGTACCAGCCATCTTTGGCGTGATACCAACCCCTGGTTGTCCGATATTGCGAGCAGGGGGTGTGGTTTCACCGCCAGACCGACGGGCCAGCTTGGCGTTGAAGTGCACAGAAGGAGTAACAAAGTCGACATGGGGCTGGACGTGCTCGGGAAGATAGTATACCTCGCAGGCTTGTTATTCTCGTATCAGCTTATCCAATCTCGACCAACATCCCGACTCACCCACGTGCTCCTTGCCAGACGAGTATGTGTACACGTTGTACTCGGTGTTCATCAGCTGTTCCGCTTCCTCGACAGTCGCATCTACTTGGATCCATCCCTTGGTACGACCCAATGCAATCCGCTCCTCGCTGATGCCGCTCACGACGAGCCAATTACGGACGGTGTCGATTGTTTCGTCGTTCGGCGCGAACGTACGTGTAATATCTCCTGCTGTCCAATGCTGTCCATAGTTTGGAGATTTGGGATGGGAGACATCATGGAGGTAGTTTCCAATGTCTTCGATGTTCCTCTGCTTCAGTGCAAACCGCAGAGGAATAGTTGAGGTAACATCGTGGCGTCTTGCCAGACTCCAACCTGGGGGAAGCTGAGTACGTTTTTCATGGACATTGAACGGGCTCAGGGTGGGTTCTGCACTCGAAAGCAGAGCGACGACGAGGGCCACCAGTGAAATCAGTGGCGAACAGCGCATCGCAGGCTAGAAGGCCGGGCAGAGTGCGTAAATTGATGAGTAGAGACTGGACACGCATCGTCTGTTATAAATGTCGAAGAAGGAACATCAACGATGGCCGACCGACATATGTCCGGGAATTGGACGATCCGTAATGGCAGCGAAGGAACAAACATGGTGTACTCTCATCCAAGAGACTGCCTCAGAAGTTCTTGTGATTGAATGATCTGATGTAACCAAGAGTATAGCTGCAATCAAGTAGATCGGAACGCTGCAAACACTGTCACTGGACAAATATCAATGGTCTTCTGAAGATATGAGAGCAACCACAACATGATCTCACCTCCCAAGGAGGCGCTGCCGGCTTTTTTACACGAACACGAGTTCCATCCCGGCTAGGTTTGATTATCATCACTGCTCGGACTCACGAGAATCAACCATATATGACCGGTTGCCATGCACAGGATGGCACCCCCATGAAATATGATGTGAAAAGTAGAGTCGGCGACTCACTGAACAAGGAACTCTGTTCGCGAGTCGCAAGGCTACAGCATAATGAACAGCTCGAGTTAGTGCTTAAGGGGTTGGGCTTCATCACGGCATAAGGTCAAACCAAGTGGCCCAGAGTACCAAGGATTGCCGCGAACCACAGAGACAGTGGATGATAAGGTCGACGACGGAGCTTGTTGAGTGAGGTGACGGAGACGAGCAACCTCGAGAACAGGTTGACGAAATGGCAGGCGCACAAAACCTTGATTGAGTCGAGGGCGACCAATCAGATGAAGAAGAACAATGACACAGATTGCTACTATATACGATGCACGGTCATCATGAACATGAATGCCTAGTTGGCAGTAGTCTGCAGTGACCAGCCGCGAGACGCTGAAGGTCGCACGGTGACAGCAGCAGGCGACCACCAGACTCGAAACCTCGAGATCAAAAGACAGTCGTTCTGACACTGGGCCTCGAGCAGTACAATGCCGCGTGGTAGGACGTGGACACTGACACGGGGCGCCGAGTGAGGAACTTCCTCACGAGTGGATAACTTGGAATCCTCTTCGTCGCTCAAAGGCACCAGCAGAACGACAATGCCGCGGAACTGTACCGCTACCAAGACTGAAGTGCACCAACAATACGTATGTTGGCCCGTCCACTCTACCCGTCCCGGGGCCGTCCATCCCTTGCCTATTGTGAGAAAAAGTGAAAAACAAAAAAAAGCCAGGTTAGTCATTGAGCCAGTCGCTCGCTGTTAAATCCTGCGTTTCGAGGTCGAACAAGCTGCTCGGGCGTTGCTATTTACAGCCTGTGCTTTGGTTGTCGATAGACCATGCAATTCGCCTGGTCTGACGACGTGCACACGCTGTGCCGACGCGACCCACCCGGAATCGAGTTCACCATCCACAATCAGTACCAGCAGCCGAACCTTTACCACTCCAGAGTCCAAACCTACCAGAAATCACCCACGCACACACAATAGCCTTGACGTTCACGTGCTATCCGCCCACAACAGTCTCCGCACATATAGCTTCGGACGAGCGAATCGCGTGAACATATACATCCGTGTACACAGGCCATCTACATAGTGGGTGCATATCTATCTACCATAGTAGCTGCAACATAATACAAGACCTTCGACATCTCGCTCCTAATGAACATATCAGTTAACACTTTTAGAGCCCACACAACCTGACATTCCTCTATATGCGTTTATGAGCGTGCTTGACAGCACCATAGGCTCGTTCCATCATCACCACACCAATGTCTGAGACTTGGCGCTGAGCCTCCCACTCCATGCACCGAAGAAAATCAACCACGACAATCACGTATACCTGTCAATCGACGCCAGGGGGTTGAGTAGGCCGTTCGCGTTCACAGACCTACTCACAATACAGACCTGAGAGGTAAATCGCAGCACCACGCACGCTCCAAACAAATACCCGAGTGCCGACAAGGCAGAGTAACCGGCGAGGAGAACGCCCATCATTTTGAACGGCGCTCTGAACCACCACCACGACGCGCACGTGCGGAGAAGGAGCACCCCCATCGTTGTCATCGCCTCCTTGCATCGGTCCCATACCGCTCGAGAAAGATGACTTTGGCTTGACCCTTCGAGGCTGAAAGGCGAACGTCTGAGAAGACCCTTTGCGGGCGTCCGTGGTAGTGGCCGCGTAGGAGGTCGGTAATACACAAATGCAAGGCCAGAGCTGCCATAACCCCCATGAGGCTGCCGGTCGTTCGACGTCCCGTCCACGCTTTCTGAATTCCGTGCGGGCGTCCGACACTGATAACGCACCCTAAGGTACTCTGCTGCGTCATGAGGGAGAACACTGTTCACCCAGGGCCCACAGAATGCGGTCTCGAGAGGCGAGGTGCAGACATGTTGGGTGTCTCGAACGAGGGTATAGAAACGGCTAGCTGCGCCGGTGATTTTGTTCAGTGCCACATCTCCTGTCTCAAAAGAGGTATAATGATTAAAGAGGACGAGGATGCCGGCGATGATGCTGAGGTAGAAGCTGATAGGTACCCGGGCCATGACAATGTACAGTCAAGGGTATGTTTTACGACAACAGACAAGGGTATGGGAACGAGTAGTACTGCAATGCAAACGAGGCGTAACCGTTAACGCAATGATCGATATGCTGGAGTGGGAACTAACCAAGTAAACAATTGCGCGATGAAGTCATCGATGGAATCTGAGTCTACAAACAGCAACAATGCAGTAGAGCTTATACTTGGTGAGCTTATCACTTTGAGTCTCGCAAAGCATTCACATTATGGTATTGACTATCATATACAGTACTTAGCGTAAGTTAACAATATTACGGGTATGTGACAGTAGTGGTATATAACTCAGACATGGGCAACAAAGCATGACTTATGCGTGAACAGAGTCTGAATATGAAGGCGGTGCTTCTCCCCTCTCGCTCACCAAACCACACATTAATAGTTCATGCAAACGTATGCGGTTGGCGAGCGAATCTGACGGATATGTATCCAAGCCTCCTGATGGGCTCGACTCGGAGTTCGTTGTTGGGAGAGACGTGGCACGTTGCAGAGGAACTAGGAAGAGGTCGGTTGCATGGAAGTGTGTTCGCGCTTTTGCTTGGTTGCGACTGCGACATGGGCACGCTGATGTGTCTTCCGGGGGGGCGCCCTCCGACCGTAGCGCGTTGTCGTACCGTGGGAGCGACATCCATTCCGACGTACAACAGCACTGTAAGTAAATGGCAGGTGAATACCAGATCTGTTGAAGAGGACGCGCGAAACTTACCGACAGGATTTGTATGGGTACGTGTATTACGATATCATACATCTTCTTCCTCCCGGGCGTTACCTGAGTTCCTTCCTCCTTTTCCACTCTCAACACTATCTTGAGTGTGTGGTTAACCATGACATTGCTGCCCTTGGTTCGGTTCGAGGGATGTAGAATCGAACAAGAATCCGGTACCCTCAATTGATGGCGAATCGTCCATGGCCCTGATCCCACAAGGGAGGATGCTACTCCCCTTTCGTCCTCCTCAGGCATCAGGAAGCGATATAGCGGGGACTTGCGGAATGCATCCGGTTCGTCCGATACCAGTGGTAAAATGGGTTTGCTATGCCTTTCACTGGAATTATTGTGTTTGATGACCAGTAACGTGGCACGTCGTATGGCATCCGCGCGTGCTTGTGTCGCGGCTCGTGTATAGTACTCCGTTTGCTCTTAAAATTGATAAGGTCAGCCAAGCCCTGTCCCGTTCATGAATTCGCTCACCATCCAGATATACTGATATGCAGTGTACTTTGATCTTTGCCAAGGGCGTGATTGTAAGCTGAAACGGGACTTTCCCACCAACAGGGAAAGCGCGTCCCGCGATTTGGACACGGTACTGGAACTGACGATCCCATTCTTGTCGCAAGTCAAGGCCCTCTACTACCTCCTCTGAACCATCGGCATTTGGTAGACGGACAACGATGACTTCCTTTTGTGCGGTCATCTTCGACTTGAACGCACCGGAACGCTTGACCTCTGCATTCACTTTCCAAATCAGTGATCCATGATCGGCCTTCATCGTTGGCGGTGAGTTATTTGGGATCGTGAAAAATATCGGATAGGTGTATGTCCCTGCACTGCTCATTACATCAGGCTATGAGAAAAGATATGTCAGCAACGTACCTTCAGGGAACACGACCCAGCCATCGCCCCTCTGGTCGTTCGCACCGTCGGCCACCGGTGCATCAGCAACGCCGGTTTGGGGCAGCGCAGGCCCCACGCCATGGGTGCTAAGTTGGGCCTTGCCTTTGCCCTTCATCAATGTTCGTCCACGTTCTTGTTCATTTGATCGGACCGGAGATCCCGCTCGCGGTGACCGAGATCGCACGTGGTCTTTCACCGCGTCAAAGATGTGCACAACTTTTCCGAATGACAAACGTGAACGCGACCTGCCCCTGTGGTCCTGCTCTGAGCTACGACCTGAAGAGCCGGTCGCAATACGGGATAGCCCATAATATGCGATGTTGCCAGGACCCGAATCAGTGGTGTCGACACTTTCGCTGTCGTCTCGCGAAACTTCTCCAATGCTAGATGTCTGTGACAGAGCACAGCCGCGTATTGAGTACACGCTGGATGTCGGTGAGCCACATGGAATTTCTGGTGTCGGGCTGCTTTCGGATACAATGGGATGACCTAAAGTACACGTTCGACATTCGTATTATCCAAACGGGTAACGAAGTACTTACTCTGCGGTTCCGTGATTCTTGAACTGCTAGCGACAGATTGTGATCTGTCTGCCACGGAAGGATACGAATCGGGACTGAGGAGGGAATGTTGACCAGCTAGACTGTGGTACGGTGGAGTAGAGTCAATTGATCCATGACCACGCGGAGGATTTCTGCCATCATCAATGTCCAGGTCATCGGAACTAAGCCGTCGCCTGATCCTTGGGTCGAGACTGGCACTACGGGTGAGCGGATGAGATCCTAGCGGTGCCTGCCGGGTACGGTGTTGTGCACCAGAGCCGGTATGGCGATCAAGAAACTGCACTCTAGGCTGCGTAGATGTGGCGCGCCGCCGTCCCTGGGACACGGGGCCCGCCTTGAATACCACCGTTAATGCAGAATGGACTTGGTATTGTTCTGTGACGTCAGTGCGACTAGGTCCGACACCTATCATATGACCATCCCATTAGCACCGCAGTATGCACGTGATCGTATGGCAGGACTGTACCTTGTACATACTGCGTGGTCGCTTTGGCCTGCAACTCGAGCTCGATGCTCGATATCTTGGTGGGTTTTTCGAGTGTGAGCGTGAGGAGGCCACGAACGATGGCTGGCGGCAGCGTCTCGCCGTCATGGTGGCGAGATGCATGCACCGATGTGCTGCGAAGGGGAACCACCGGTTCGGTCAGTAGGATGGATAGAGAGTTCTTCACGGGATACATGTCATATGCAAGTCCGGGTCTGAGGTGCAGGTTCTTTTAACTGAGTTAGAGCACCGGCCGAAGAGGGGCCCGCGGTGGCAGTCTGGCAGAGCGCCAGGTCGCTTGTTTGTGATCATTCTATTCCGGCCCTGATGCTCATCAGGCTGTATCACCAACCCGGGATGGCACGGGGCGGCCAGGAGAGTGGCCATGTCAGACGGACCTGAGCCACTTGCGCCGTGCTTGAGCTCGAATGGCCGCCTTGACACGAGTTGTATGAGGTAACCAGTGCGAGGTATTTTTGCATGTCTACACCTAATCAGCATCAACTCGTGAGTCATTCTCATCGGACTCTTAGTCACCCCCGTGACCAGACTACCTATTCCTTGATGGACCGGAACTCGCAGTCCAATGGCTGTCGGCCTATTTCCCGGGAGCAACACTTCATTAATCATGATATCTCCGCAAATCCCCACGGGGCACCTGAAATTACTATCGACCTCTCCAATTGCACAAGGAGATGACAACCTTGTTCAAAAACTACCCTTTCTAGTAGTCCATGACATGCATGAGTCCGTGGTAGGATATACAAGTACGGTCCGTTCACAGGCCTTGTTCCGTTATGGCCTAGACGAAGATGGAACCCCGGAAGACGTTTGTGGCAGGAAAGGGCCATCTCCACCTGGGATAGAGAATCAGATGGCGTGATTGGAAGGTGACGTTGTGGATGGGGCGGGTTAGGGTCGAATGAGCAAGATGACCATAGCAAGCAAAGATCCACCCAAGCACGTAGACGCAAATACACTGACTGAGGTGGGTTGCGAGGCCCAGGCGTAACATATAATACCGGCAATAGCAAGTATGAAGCCTGCCGCAGTGAGGAACACACAAAGCGCGTGGGTCCGACTCAAAAGATGGGACGATACATTCGACTTGAATAGTCCAACTTGCTCGATGTGGGGATTGGCCGAAATAATGGGTGGTTCCACTGGATATGAGCCCAACCTGTTTCGCTCCGGAGCCGACGCTGCACCGTTGACTGCATCCCGCTCGACGTCCTTGATCAGGGATCCCTCAAGAGGCGAGTTGACAATTTTAATCCCCTCTGCAATCATCTCTTCGCGTGTAGCCTCTCTCAGTTTATAGCTGATCAAGAGGAATGCACCCAAAAATGAAAGGACGGCTACATACGAAGGGTGTACGTGGGATTATTCCAAAACAATCATGGGCATCGTACGTACCAGCATAAACATGCAAAATTAACGCCCCAAGGAGACTGGCATTCGATGCCTTTAAGGCGCCATTTTCCAAGTCGCCACTGCCTGGTTTCGTGTTCACCAGCATGGCCGCTTCTGTTGATGCGAAGAAAGTGGTCTACAAACACGGATACTCTCAGACCACACAGAACAACGTAATGCGGGAACTCACGATGACACTGATCAATTGAAGTCGTTCCTGCCAGGAGCTAACGAGGTTCCTCATTGCCCGTTTTCGTGCTTTCTCGTCCATTGCGTCTTGCTCCACTTGTGTGACTAAACCAACGGTTAAGCAAGATGATCAAGTAGTCCTCAGGACTTGACGAACTTTTCTTCTCTGGTTGAGTCAACACTATCATCCCTTCGTCCAAGTCATCCATATCGTGACGCAACCCCACCGATCTCATAAATCCACCAAGGGCAGGCTCCGTGCGAGCTCGCTCAGTGGAGGTCATGATTCTGTGTGGTTCTAACATTTGGTGAGCAAGGGCAACCCTTTGAGGATGGTACACAATACAGACTGGTGGCTGGGTACGAGCGTGTGGTGCTCATCTTGGGTTCGTACGGTGGTGAATACTGGTCTGTTGCTGTCCACCACGCGGAAGTCGTTGAATTCGTCAACGAGAAGAGGTGTCGAAGACGTCGGCTGCGGGTTTCGCCGTGGGAGGATATATAAAGTACATAGCGCGTAGAGGAAGCAGTACGCCAAGAAAAGTATGAGTTGACCGTTGAGTCAACGCTAGCTACCGCTCCCCACGGACGTCACAGCGAACAGTGCATGGGTGAAGTAGTGATCAGCTGGGCAAATGCTTGGTATGGAGAGGGATCCACTAGCGTGGCTTGATGGAAGGCACAGGGCGGAAACACAACAAGACCGACAGCAAGTCTTCGCTATGAGTTTCAGCGGCAAAAACTTGATATGAGTGCCAAGTAATTTGCGAGTTGTCATCAAATTTGGGTCCGCGCCACAGGAGAGTGTCATTTAGGTGCACAGCTTTCACACTTGGCCAGTCATAACAGACCACGGCGACTCACGCGCGTAAGCGGTCAGCAGTACTTTTCGACTGGGTCAGAGCATGCGGCTGGCACACTTCTGATCATGAAGGCCTGGTACGTTGTTTATTTATGTAAAGTGGGGTTAGTTTCGCAGGACTCAGTCATCTGTGTATCGGCGGCCCTTCGACCCCATCCACTTCGTTCGGTCGATGTGACTAGTAGCTGGCATACCTAATAGGTTGCCCCTACCATGATCGAGATAAGGTAATGAATCAGCCAAAGGTACCTGTTATTCTTGGGTGCAACCCCTTCGCTTCGCGACCTTTGTATAGCAGACTTTTCCGTCCTGAGATGTGCAAACCCTCATCTAATCTCACGAAAGTAAGCATGAGTCTTTGTTTGTCCCAAGGTCGTTCGCCGTTTGATGATCAGGTGGAATATTTCATTGTGCTCGGATATGTTCGTTGGTCAGTGCGATTACAGGCCTTGTGACGAAAGCTGATTCAAATATTCAAATTTCACACGTCGTTTGTACAGACAGTCAGATTCCCAGGTGACGATCGCGCCTGCCTAGGATTTATCTTTATCTTGATCAGCCATTTCTGAAAGGCAAGAGCACGTTTTCAATCCGTGCAAATATTTGTATATCCTTGCCCCAAGCCTCCAGCTGGATCACTAACATGTCTCTTCGTCACGCACATGCAAACAAGCCAATTTGCATCACCCATTCGACACGACTTCGATCCTGGTGACAACTAGAGAATAAAGGTATGTGTTTTACGACGGGCCGCGACCTATTCATTGTGCTGCGAGAAATCTGCCGGAGCAGGTCATGGCCCAACTATCCCCGACTATTTGGAACACCGCTGGAACCCCATCTCTTCTTATGTTTTAGGGCCTGTAAAGATGAATGCTAACAAAACGTCTCAGTCCCAGGGATACCCTGCTATTTTTGCTAACATGAGCTGCCGCGGTATGAACGACAGACTTTCGGCATTCTGTTCACGGCCTCCGTAGGGCAGTTGCAGTGGTCAACTCACTCTCACCTACGGAACATTGGACGGCCCGGTCATCATTCAAACTCGTCAGGTTTTGGTGGTAGCCGATGGTAGGAATTCCACAGATGCGCCTTGTGCTCTTGGAACATCCTCACGATGTCACGGTCGACGTTTTGTTGACACCTTCAACGAGATCATGATTACCAGCGGCAACTGGGTTCAACGCAACTGTTAGCTGGGACTCTCACTCTACAGTCCTACGGACACCCGGCTTCCCCTTATGTACTCACCTGGTCGCACACGACTTGGAATGTGTCACGAGACTCATCCGAACTATCTGCTGCACTCTCTGTTATGTGTAACTTTGTACATACTTGTGTTAGACCTGCAGTTGACGTTGGTGGTGGGGTTGCACGGTTCATCCATAGGGAAGTTCAACGCGGGGCGATTTGCGGGCGAGTTGAACTGCGGCTCAGTGAATTAAAATAGGATACGACCGGACCAGGAAAATTTACGTGGTAAATTGGCACTGGCAGTTGTTTGTAGGGGGGAAAATAACTCATTGGGAGCGGCCCAAAGCCTACACCTATAAGTAGACCAACTGACCGCGAAGCCTGTTACTGTAGTATAACTGAAGTGGAATGGCCCAGTCATCGCCGGATTACGTAGTACTACGCGCCGCCTTACACAGAATTGTCTCGGCGAAAGATTTCACTCTACACACAGCACATTAGAGCACAGGCTCGGAGTGTATGGGCTCAAGTTCGGGATGCTGGTTACATTTTCGTTTCCGGGCGACTTGCTCAGGCACTCTCCCAGACTTTAGCCGCTTTCGGATGGATTTTCGCGCTGTTCATTGTCACATCCATGGCCTTTTCCCGACAGGCGATATTGTCTGCCAAAAGTCCTTCAACATGTGCTTCTTCCCCTCGGGTTGCGCACCCTTCTCACTCCCAGCCAGGTCCACCGGTGAGGACTCTCCAAGCGGTGTTGATAATCACGCAAAAATATAAAGAGCCACCGATAGTCAGTACATACTACTTCCCGACACTTTGCAGATGCCGGCTAACTTCAGAGCCTCGCGCTATGCAGCTTGACACGAGCTATTTAAGCACTCGAAAGCTATCGCTGGACCGTCTGTCTCTCACGGAGTAGGGGAACAACATCGACCAGTTTTAAACGGTTCTCATCACCAGCCCTTCGAGCGACCGTTGTAGACCACCAAGTTCTGCCCAAGGCGGGGCTGCAGCGGCCCAGGAAGGATGGGATCTTGTCATCTAAGACACAATCCCCCAGCTCATCGACCCTCACCACCGAACTCTCAGTGTCAAGGATGAGAATCGCTGTTCGCATGTAGCACACACCCCAAATATGCGTGGAACTCACTCGGAGACCGCTATCTTATCTTGAGCAGTATCATGCTGCTGCACTGTTTTCGTCCCACCATTCTTCCTATAAAGTCCTCTCCAAGATTGCCGTCCAGGGTCCAGACGTCTGTCATTGCTTCATCATGAGGGCCCTCCTCTCATTCGTCGTCATTGGTCTCAGTCTCCTCGCCGCCGCAGGACCAGCCCTCCCTCCTTACTCTCTCCATGAGAAGCGTACCCATGTCCCTGCAGGTTGGACCCTGGAGCGCAGACATGACCCTAGCACCCCCCTCCCGCTCCGCTTTGCCCTGAGCCAGAGGAACATCGATGACATCGGTGACTACCTCATGGAGGTGTCGCACCCCGAGTCCGATAAATACGGGAAACATTGGTCTGCAGGTGATGTCCTCGAGATGTTCGCACCCAGCGACGAGACCGTCGATGCAGTTCGATCATGGCTCCTGCAGAGCGGCGTCGAGAGCAACCGGATCCGGTTGACGTCCAGCAAGGGTTGGATTGAAGTAACTACCACTGTCGAGGAGGCAGAGCGTCTCCTTCAGACAGAGTACAATTTGTACAGTCACACCTCGGGAAAGGAACACGTTGGTTTGTTGATTTAGAGATTGTGTTTTACATGGTGCTGACGATCGAACGGATAGCGTGTGACGCTTACCATCTCCCTGCACACGTTGTCCCTCACGTGGACTTTGTCACCCCGAGTGTGCACTTTGATGCTAAGCTGACCCGTCGTGATAGTGCCGAACCTGCTCGTTCCATCGGTCAGCCAGGTGCGGGAACGGGGCCAAAGACGTCTGGAAAGTTGGATGCTGCACTGCCCACTGACCTTTCGACGTGCGACCAATACATTACGCTGGACTGCTTGCGTGCGCTCTATGGGCTCTCCTCCACCCCGAGTGCGAGTGGGTCGAACAGCTACGGAATTGGTAGGCGGACAGTTGTTCTAATGCTACCTTCAGCTGAAAATTGCACGAAATACAGTGGAGTACACCCCAGAGGCTTACCTTCAAACTGATCTGGATATGTTCTTCGGAAATTTCTCTCCCACTCTCTACGGAATGTCGCCGTACATGGTTTCGATTGACGGAGGTAAGGGTGTACACTGTACAGAATTGGATATAGGTCTCACTTTCTACTCAGGCTATGCACAGACCGAGTATCAGAGCTTCGAGTATAACGGTGAATCCGACCTTGACCTTCAATATGGTATGGGTCTCGTTGGGCCATCGCAAACGGTGACTTTGTACCAAGTCGGTGATATGGTGGAGGGTTAGTCACTAAGGTATCATACGCTGCGATGAAGCTTATGTCAATTTATTAGGTGCCTCATTTAACAACTTCCTCGATGCTCTCGATGCCTCTTACTGCACCTTCGAGGGTGGTGACGACCCGACCCAAGACGCTGTTTACCCCGACCCGTATGGCGATGGATATGAAGGTCAGTGCACAATCAGGTGTACCTCCCCAGAATAACTTCATGTACCACTCGTCAAGGTCCTGAGGCATGCGGAACCGTTGCGCCTGCAAATGTCATCTCAACCTCGTACTCGTACAACGAGGCCGACCTGACGCCGTTCTATACCGCACGCCAGTGCGCTGAGTACGCCAAACTCGGACTCATGGGTGTCACCATCCTGTACAGTTCTGGTGACTATGGTGTCGCCGGTAACGGTGGTGATTGCTTGAACCCCAACGGTAAGTAGACCCCCCCTGCGCGATTTCATTCTTAGTCTTGCGTTGGTGGATAGGACAACAAACTACCAATGGAAAGATATTCAACCCGAGTTTCCCTGGAACTTGTCCTTACATCACCTCCGTCGGTGCTACCATGGTCCCACCCAACTCCACAGTCTACGAGCCTGAGACGGCTTGCGAAGAGGTCATCTACTCTGGTGGTGGATTCAGCAACTACTTTGCTATGCCCGAGTACCAGCAGTCGGCTGTTGACTACTACCTGACAAACTATTACCCTGACTACCCGGCCAACATCTGGAACTCCACTGGAACGGTATGCTCTTGTTTCAGTCCAAGTTGGAGAGTCTAATGGGTAAACAG
>JBBPQE010000224.1:0-34313 GCA_038092335.1 Boletus vinaceobasis | reverse complement strand
TGTTGTTTTCGATGCCAGCAGTCGTTCCGCCAACACAAATGACAATGAGTTGAGTACCCGTCTCCCTTTCGTGGGATGCGCAGACCATAAAACAAGAGTGTGTCATCATTGCTGACGTTTGGTGCCACCATTTCTCTGCCCCCATCTTTTTTTATAGATTACGCTTCGGTCGTGTTCGTCGGGTTTGCAGTCATCAGCGGAGTGTGGTACCTGATCAGTACGTCCGCTCGTCATCGTTATTCCTATCCGTTCCCTCTCGTGTGCTGACGACGCGTCCGTGGGTACTCGAACCGTTCAGACGGTCGTTTCCACTACACGGGTCCGCCCGTGCCATCGACCGAATCGGAACCTTACTCGGCGGCGACGTCGAAAGTCGAGTGAACGCCCACGCACGCAAGGCTCCGGCTGACCTATCCCCTACCCATCGACATCGGGTACTCGAGTCCCGGTATCTTGTTCGCGTCGTTTGGCTTCTGTAGTGTGTCGTGTCTTCCTGGTATCACCCCGGGGCGTGGTAGCGTCGGATAGTCTATAGCATAATCGACAGTGGTGTATTACATGAAGCGATTGGATGATGATTCGATGGAAAAGGAAGAGAAAAGAACGTTGACAGTCTGAGACATGAAGAAAATGGGATGTTTGATCTGATTCCCCCCCTCCAATTCCCTGACTACCCTTCCCTGCCTGTGCGCGTGCGACATATTTCGAGTATTAGATGAAGCATTGGGTTATATCGCATGGGGGGGTAAGAAGAAATGAAAAAAAAAAGGTCCGCTTCGAAGCAGATGGCAGCGCAAGCGAGCAAAAGGAAAAAAACTCGTGATTCCACGCCAAGCTTGGAGGGTAGTACAATACCTATCGAGCAGCTCAACACCAGCAACAACAAGAACGCAAGAGAAGTACAAACATAGATGGGGGAGACAACAAGCACAAAAAAGCATAAACGCGAAAAGAAGGGGGGGAGGGGGGGAGGACCGATCCCGCCAACCTCTCATGCCGTCAGCTTCGGAATGACCTTGATCATCTGATCGATATTGATGAACTGCACCCAAGCCTCCAAGTCCTTTGCGTTGTCGTGCCAGATAAACTTGGACTCTTTCGTCCCCCGGAAGAAGGCACACGCGCACTGATATGACTCTTCGATCACCGTCCCGCTGCGCTGCACCCCAAGCTGGGCTTTGAACACCCGAAATTCCCAACCTTGCAACGGGTGGTCGTCCCCGCGTGCGCTCTCGTTGGGGATGTTGAATTCGAGCCGAGACCAGTCGAATCCGCGCGACTGGCCTACTGCTTTGATGTAGGCCGCTTTGAGCGAGAGGAGGATGGACAGCCGACGAAGTACGACTTCGTCACCGAGCTCGGGTGCGACAAACGTCAACTCTAACGGGGTGAGCTGTTTGGTTGCCCCGGTAAAAATGAAAGAAGAGGGGAGAAAAGCAACGAAAAGGGGAAGAAGCGTTGGCGCAAAATCGTCAAGAAGCGTGTGTGTATGGTCATTCAAAGGAAGGAACGGACCTTGTGAGCAAACGATTCGGCGTAAGCGGCTACGGACACGCCCCGGGGTTCTACGCTGAGTTGTTTGATGCCGAGGCCGATGTTGATGACTTGTCGTTGACGACCTTGGGTCATGACCATGCCACACAACGAATTATCGTAGGCAAGATGGTATCCGATCATTGATTGAAGAAATTTTTCTGGTGGCATGTCGTCGGGTGACTGTGTGGTGTGGTTATGGGATGGGCCGAACGGGACAAGGCAAGGAAAGAGAAAATGATGAGCGATTTGTGGGCGATTCGGGTGTGGCGTAAAGGAAGAAGACGACTGGACAGACAGACCTGCTCTATCCAGTGCTTCCCGCTTGATGTCTCGCAGTCCTTCCACTTTGTTCTCGATATCCGTCTGTGACGCATCATGAGGAGGGGCAACATTTGTGATATGATTTGGCCTGCATGTACCAGCCGTGAGCGACGTGGCGAGGGACAGGAGCGGGAGAGAACGAAAGAGGGAGGGAATGAGAGATGTACTCGCAAAGCGGGGGGCACAGTGCGCAGCAGAAACTCACGAAAAGATTCGATAGACGTGCAATCATATGCTATCCTCGCATGCGGTGCACATTCCCTCACTAGATTAAAGCACTTGTCGTATTCCTGCACGAATGGGATACGGGAACGGTTGGCAAAAACGGACGATCCGTCGGGAAAAAAAGAGCAGTGGGACACACACGGACAGAGACACACACCTCTGTCGTGACATCGCGATTGAGCGAGAGCATCCAGACTAGAATGGGGCACTCCATATTCGAAACGGACAAAGGCTCGCTTGTTCTTGTTTCGGGTTGAATTTTGAGTATTGATATTGGGAGAGTCGCTGGAAGAAAACGAAGAAGCGTCTGAGTGGGTCCGTGTCCGGCCATGCAGTGGCATCGCCTCGAAACCGAGCGAGGATGGCGCTTTACCTGGAATGATAACACACGAGATTCTTACTGGGTCCGATGCCACGTAACGTTTAGAATGGGAGGAGGGAATCAAACACGAGGATTAAACGGCGGATCGAGTGGAGGAGGAGGACCAAGGGGACGGTTGGCCAGTGGGCACGGGTGGATCATTTTATAAAGTGATCAGAACGAGCCAACTGTACGTTTTCGTTCATCCGTGCACGTGCTGCGGCTGCTGCCAGTGACAGTGGTGGCTTCCATCTCTTTTACTCTCTCTCTCTCTCTCTTTCATCCCGAATACCATCAGCCTCAATCACCAATCACCGGCCAAAGCATGTAACCCACAACCGGCTTATCACAAGGAGAGAGTGAGAGAGCTCCCGGCATGCCTCCTCGACCTTGAATTCCCCCGAGGTTCCCGTAAATCGCACGTCCATTCTCACCTTCCGAAGAATAGATTGCGAGTTTGTTCAAATTGATCCCGTTCTCCGGTTCGTGCTCTTCGCTTCCAACGACAGGTACAAGGAATGCGATGGAGCCTGGATCCAAGTCCCATCACTGATCCCCGGTTCTCTGAATCAGAGTCGGCCGGCGTTCAGAACGCGCCCTCAATAGTACATCGTCGAATCAAAAGTCACACTCGCACAGGAGGAAGAAGAAGAAGAAGAAGAAGAAAGAGAAACGTGGACCCCCTCCAACGCACAAAAGTCACATTCATTAAAATTTTCCCGCCACACTTCCTTTCGTCGGTTTTGTCGAAGCCACATGGTCGCCTCGTGTATACAGTATCTGCCTCGAAATGACCTCGTACCCAGACACGTTTTTTCTCTTTTTCGTGTAGCTTCCGCGGCCCATCAAGGAATCTGACCATGAATGACGCCTTCTTCAGAAAACATCCCCACCGATTCCCAATAATCGACCCAACGCATCGCATCCGTAGCCGAGAGCGGCTCGAGTGCTCGCATCGTCTTGCTCACCCGCTGAGCCACCTCCGTCGCGAGGCTCGTAAACCCAACCGCTTCTTCTGTCCCCGTCTGAGCACTGGATTCCGATGCCTCCCATCGTCGCATCCCCTCATCGCTCTCCGCCAATAAACGCATAAAGTCGAGCAGTTTGATGGCAGGCTATTAAAAAAAATTCCCCAAGACGTCGTTCGTCCCATAAGTGAAAATAAAAACAAACATCGGTCAGCGCGGTTCAGCGGTCACACATCGGACTTTGTGCTTCTGATGGAAGACGTACCAGACTTCTGATGTTTGCCTCGCTGCTATCTGCGTCCTCGTTCAACCGCGCCACCCATTGGCTGAATGGGATCAATGGGAGTGGGGATGACGTCAGACGCTTCTGATAAACAGCCTCGCTCATGGGCTGCATGAGAGACTCCCATGCGATCGGTCGGGGATGCACCAAGTTCACGGCAATAGGCGGTGCTTCGTCTGCAAACGCAACGTCCAGTATCGCATCGGATACAGCGTGTGGAGGAAGCCACGACGTGACCTTTGTTTCGTGTATGCCATGTGTTGGCAAATTCAGTCAAAAACGAAATCAAACAAAGGCGTGGACTTCATTGACTCACCCCGCGGGCTTCAGGAAGCGCGCCCAAGGTCACGCTCGATTTAACGATGATGGGAACCCAGTCCGTGGTCGACCACGCACCCCGCGGTGCACCACCTGTGATCTGCCCGATCCTAAACGAGGATGCCGGCAAGCCACTCATCGCGAGTATCTGTCCACACACAGGCGGGGAGAGAGAGGGAGTAACGATGAGAGGCTAGTTCCCAACTCTAGACTGATCAAAAACTACGCACCCGTTCGGACACATACTTGCTCGCACCATACCCCGGTCCCACAGCAACCCCCGCGTCGAACTGCACTTCTTCCGGGAACGCCCCCCTTCCCTTATCCCACCCCTGCGTCGACGCCACAGACGACGTGAACAAGAACCTCGGCTTATCCGTCCACTTGGATCCACGCGCAAGATCAATCAAGTTCCGCGTTCCCCTCACGTTTCGCTCAAACGACGACAGCGCGAGATTGAAATTGAGCCGCCACGCATTGTGGACGATTATCGTCACCGAATCGCGGATCGCGTCGTACGTCAGATCGTCCAGCGATAGGTTCGGTTGGGACAAGTCGCCCTCGACGTGGATCAGCTTCTCCGAACCGAGAAGGGCGGTGTCGAGCCCGCGATCGACGAACGCGGCGCGTTGTCTCTGTCGGATCGTACCGGACTTGGAAGGCCGGTTGAACGCATACACGATGGTGACGTCCTCGCGGCTCAACAAGGACGCAAGCAGATACGAGCCCAGCCCGCCCGTCGACCCGGTCAACAAAACGACATGGCGATCTTGGATTCTCCTATACGGGGTCCCTGGCACATCATGCCCAATGTCGTCTCCCAACCCGACAGCGTACTTGGAAATCATGTTCTCGATCTCCCTTTTCACGTCCAGGGCAAGCAAGGGAGAAGTATCAGTACCCTCTCCGACTACGCGTTCAATCAGATGACTGGCAAGCCGCCGAAGCGTGGGGTTCGCGAAGACGACGTTCTGACCGATCCGAGACGCTGCTTCTCGAATCTCCTTGTGCGGGGAAGCGCCCAAGCATCCGAGGATACGGTTTTTGAGGAACGTAGACGACAAGCTGCGTATGTGTCGGTGTGCAGGGGGTGCACGCGTGGCGGCTGATTTAGCAACACCTCCTGAAGAGTATCATGCGAATGAATGGAACAGACCTGTCGAATCCTTGCTCGAATAAGTCCATGTCGACCTCGATGGGCCTACCCGCACCGACGACCGCCGCATGTGCCATCAACCAATTCTCAACCTCGACTTGAGACCAGGTCGAAGGCAGCAGGACACTGATCCCAGCCTTGGCACTCGCCTCCACGGACGCATACCTACGTAGATTTCCATAACCATAAGGACGGACCGAGACGAGACAAAAAGAGAACTCGATGCTCACAGTGCATCGATTTCCGATTCATATAACGCCATCGTCGCCTTCTTGATCACCGTCCCCTTTCCAGCGCGCAACATGGGTTTATCCTGACTCGTCACCAAAATCATCTCCTTGAAGATCCGACTAAATGCCGGCGCCTCCTTGTTGGCCTCCCCGACTTCCTGCCTAGCGAAGACGAAACGTGGGAAAAAAAAAAAAAAAAGAAACGGAAATCCCAAGGTGAACATACACACCAAATCTTGTTCCTAAATTCAGCAACCTGTTCGTCGTCCGTAACGTCGATCGCATACTCTGGCTTAGGTTCGACGAGCACTCCCGTCTGGTTCCGACCGCGCCCAAACATGCACACCCCCGACAAGACGGGACTCGATCCGATCACGGTTTCCATCGGCGCCGGAACCGTCTTCTCGCCCGAAGAATGAATCAGGACGTCGTCCAGCCTACCGACGCTATACACGCACGGCCAGAAACGATGAGGAACGAGTCACCGACGTGAGTTGTGCCCGAGCGACAGACGCACACTTTGTACAGCCCCGGGACGGTGGGGTGTTTGAGGAACACGTCCGAGCTCGCGTACCCCTTGACGTCGGGCAGATTCTCCACGGACACCTGGTGCGTCGAACAAGTCTGCACCCCGCACAGGGAGAGAGCGAGCGCCATTCCCAATATCCAACACGTCAGCCCCCGACCGCCAGTTCGCGTTCGCACCAATACACACGTACCAACACTTGACACTCGTACGTCCCATCCCCCTGCGTCACCCATCGTATACGCTGATTCGGTCCAAACCGCACCCAGTCCCAAAGGGCCCGTTCAACGGGACTCCGGAACGAATATGTAATCGCGCAGAACTCGGTCGCACCATAGACCGAGGAGAGCTTGACACCTGCAGCCACCAGGGCATCCCCCGTCTTTTTGGCGAGTGGCCCACCTGCGAATACCTACGGCAGGGACAGGTTAGTTTTAGGTGAGGCGGGGAGAAAACAGCAAAAACAAAGGAGGCGTACGACGTATTCCAACCGGCTTAGTAGCTGGACGACGTGCGGTGAGGTCGCCCATGTTTCCAAGAACGCGGGGACGACAACGAGCGCGGTCGATTTGGTCCGCTGGATGGTCTCAATCGTGTTTTGCGAGTTTGGGATGACAGGGGCTGTTGTGCGATCGTGATAGGATGTAGGGGCGTACACGGACACGCTCTTGAGAGACGCGATGGGATAATACAACTGTACATAGATGCCGAGAGTATGAAACGGCGGGAGCGAGGCCCCACTAATTCGGATATCTGCGGGGAAATCAACGTGTTCTAATACGGACGCTGGTCTCGAAGACAGAGGGGGAACAAATCAATTGAGATCTTGCTACGAATGTGATGAATACGCACGCGTGATGCACCAGTGCACGGCAGTCAGGTACGTGATCGGGATGGGTTTCGGAAACCCTGTGCTCCCCGACGAGTGGAGGTAATACATGATCGCGTCCTCGACGGGCCTATTACCCGCCTTGGGATAGGGCATAAATGGCGAACTGGCTGTTTCCCTGCCGAGCTCGGGATACGCGTAGGCAAGCGCAGGCGGTTCCTCGATCTCGAGATCAATCGGCTCCTCGACGCAGCGCGACGCAAACTCGAATCGAATGCCGTCCAAGAGCGCCCCGAGGGAACGCCGGGTGGCGATCACACGGCGACAACCCGTCTTTTGCATCATGTTGGCCACAGCGGCCGATGAATTGCGAGGTGACATTGGGAACGGCTGTTTGGGATTTTTTTTTTTGTGTGTGTGTGTGTGAGTATTCAAGTATCAAAAAAAAAAAAAAAAAGGTCGAGATGAGTCCGGATTCATGTTTGAAAAAGGTGGCACGCACGATGAGACCGGCATAGATCACGCCTAGGAGGAGCGCATGGTAGAGGATGGTGTCCGAGTTGGAAAGGATGGCGATGGTGGTGTTGTCGGGGCCTTGACGGTTGGGACGGACGGCGTGCGCGACGCGTTGGCACGCGCGGTAGAACTCTAAATGGGAGACGTGTCGGAGATCGTTGGCGCGCTCGTCGTGATAGGTGTAGAAAGGGCAGGTCGGGTTGTGGGTTGCGTTAAACTCGACCATCTCTGGTAAAGACAGAGATCCGTCGAGGGGGGGATGGGATACACCATAGGGGCTTTGTCTGAAGGAGGCAAAAGGGGCCATGGATGGTTTCTGTTCGGCAAGCGTGGATAACGTAGGAAGGCGAGGAGACGGGAGCGATGTGAGTAGTGGACAATTGCGCATGGGCATTCTATAGGAGGTATTTATGCAGCCTAAAAGAAAGACCTATAAGAAAGAGATGGACACGAGAGGAAGTTTGTTTAACGCACCAGCGCTTCATCTTTTTCCCTTTCCTGAACCGTTTGACAGCAGAGAAATGACACAGCACTGCTTCGGGGACGGGATCTCGTCAGACATTCATCACACCCATCATGAGTAGAACGTAAGATACGCCCAAGAGCGGATATGTGCGGGCTGTTCGCGGCAGTGGCCGCTCAGCTCTTGGAAAAAATGCAGGAGATGCAACACAAACCAGAATGAGAGACAACCAGCCTGAACCGAGTGCGACCTTCAAGGACAATCTTCGGAAGCAATGTTAGACATGCCTGGACATGGGAGACGAGCGTTCTCAGGCGGGATCGCTGTTTGTTACGTCTCAGCAGACCCTAATATAGCCTCAGCTCGACTGAGATGAGACCTCGTTCCCTTGAGGCTGTTCACTGGATCAGAGAAGGCCCGATTGCATAC
This sequence comes from Boletus vinaceobasis, assembly GCA_038092335.1. NCBI lineage: Eukaryota > Fungi > Basidiomycota > Agaricomycetes > Boletales > Boletaceae > Boletus > Boletus vinaceobasis. The sequence continues at coordinate 26,152 of JBBPQE010000224.1, read as the reverse complement.
CGACACGACTCACAGTATGGAGACACGCCGTCACGAGAGGGAGAGCGTCGTCCGAAACGCATCCGCGGCGTGAGCCTCGAGGTGCCGAGCATCAGATACAAGTGCATAGAAGTGAGGGAACGATGCCGAAGACGCACGATGCTCGGGACCGCCAAGAATATCATCACTGTTGTCGGTCGCGAATTAGATCAATAGCCACAGGCCCACATGTCGGCGTTGGGGTGGGCATCACGTCGATATTTTCGAGCTGTATGGGATACCAAGCCATCGAAACGTCGAGATGGGCGCTTTCCACGCCAACCCTTTCAGCATGTCTGACTGTCCTTTTATTTCGAACAGCGCCAACGACAGCGGTACCCGCAACGTGGGAGACGCGGGCTGACCGAGGGAGAGGGGGCAGGGAGTGTGGAAGAAAAAAGGGACGAGAGGTCAAAGGAACACGGACAGAGAAGGGGACACCATTGGACCACCAGACGCCAGTTACATGGCGTGCAGTCCTGAGAGCCTGCATGATCTGATGTGATGATCTGGACGATGCAGGGACGACGGAGAGGTATGTGGCGATAAGTTGGTGTTCACTGAATCACGATGTGACAACGCCAACGTACTCGATACCGCGATGGGCGTGGTGTAGTAGGCGATATGGAATGGGTCGTGTTCACGATCATGTCACTCCTTCCTCGCATCCCTTCATGCTTTGCGCTGAACGGTCCTTGTGGAAACGGCGTTCATATGTAGGAATGGAGGAGTCGGCGTGTTGGGTTTTCCGATCCCGGTTCTGATTATGGGAAGATGGGAATGGGAAAGTTGAAGGACCACCCTGCTCGAACACATGGATGGCTCGACGTCGACACTGGACAACCCTGACCGTCATTGGGTACTCGCTCCGGAGGTGATGTCGAAAGAGTAACGAAACGCTGCCGTAGCCTGTCGTCCTCGCGCGGTCAAAACGTCTACACCCCAACCTTTGCGCTCGTGAGTCCCCCCTGCCGAATATAGGACCCTCACGACGCTGTTCTCATCCCCCCCTTCGTCCACCCAATCGTCGTACAGTGGATCCCACCGTTCCCGGAGAGCGTGCACGGGTGTGGATCGCGCCCCGCTGCTGTACTCATGACCGTGGGCCCGTCCCCACCGGTGTCTCGGACACGCAGTGCCCCCCGTAACGCACAGGATATAGACCGTGTCTACCAACGCCCACTGCTCATTTCCCTCCGCCCTTCTTCTACGTCCGATGAGCCCAGCAAGCATTCACGCCGACCTCGTCTCGCCCAACGGGCACTACATCGTATCGAGCCCTCCCTCGTCCACGCCGACGCTCGATGTCTCGTTCGATCGTTCTGGACTGGGCGACTTCTCGGTCCAGTCGAACCCACCAGCGCCTCTCTGGCCGCACCGCCTCTCCGCGTCGTTCTCGGCGATGGCGGATCAGATCGCGGCGGCATCGCAGGCCCTCGCGCTCGTCCCGTCGACGGCGTTTAGCGGGTCGGATGTGAGTGCTGAGTTGGGGGCGCTCAAGGGGAGACTCGAGGGGATCGAGCGGACGCAGGAGCGGATGATGGCCGAGCTTAAGGCGCTCAAGACCGGCACGGGTCGCGGGAATGTGGATGGCAATGCAAACGAGAACGGGATTGCGGTCGACGGCGACGGTGCGGGCGAGGGCGAGGGTGAAGGCGAGCCTACGGTGCCAGACCCGGCGACACAGGCAGCCAAGATAGAGGAACTGGAAAAGAAGCTGAACGAGCTGAGCGAGACGGTCAAGCTCGAGTGCGTCCCTACTTTTTCTCGGGATCGTGTGTCGATTCTGATTGGGACGCGTTTTCAAGTCAGCAGCGTTTGCCGGCGCGGTTACACAATTCTCGCGCGAGCATCATGAAGGCGACGTTGCAGGCGCCAGTTACAACGAGCGGAAAGCCCGCGCCAGGATTTCCGTCCAGCCGTGGCGAGTTTGAGCACATCACGAGTGAGTTTCAGTCCGTGCGGATACTGAGACCCATTCAAATCGTGTACAGAGGAACGGTACGAGGCGCTGTTAAAAGCATACGGCCAGCCGTTGAAAGGGGATACGGACGCAAAGCGGGACACGCTTCGGATATTCGCAGGGATTCCGCTAGACGGAAAGTAAAAAGGACCCGGATCCGGGGGGTGGATTAGCTCAGACGAGGGACCAGATCGAGGGGTGTTAGGCTATACGACAAGTACCGTCATGCCATCTCGCTTGTATCTCTTTTTCCCCCTCCAATCTGTATAGAGTCACTTCCATCCGTCGACGCTTCCTGAGCACGATGATCCCGCCTCGCTCGACTACACACGCCCTCCTCGAAGCCAACGCGAAATGGGCAGACGCGATGGACGACGCCGAACCTGGCTTCTTCCGAAAATCAGCCGAGGGACAATCTCCCAAGGCACGCCTTTTCTTTTCCCACCTGACCCATCACCTACATTCGACACAGGTCCTCTGGATCGGATGCGCCGACTCGCGCGTCCCAGAGTCGGTCCTCACCAGCGCACGTCCGGGCGACCTCTTTGTCCACCGCAACATCGCCAAGTACGTCCCTGCGTGTATCTCGTCCTCTGCGCAGCTCACCCCCACCTCTACGCCGAACCTAGCCAATTCCATCCAGACGACGATAGCGCGCTCGCCGTCCTCTCCTACGCCGTCGGCGTGGTCGGTGTCGAACACGGTACGTCCCCCATCGTCCCACCCGCACATCACTCGACCCCCCAGCCGTAGTCGTACTCGCCGGACACACGTACTGCGGAGGTGCACTGGCGTGTTTCAATGCCGTCTCGGCCCGTCCCAAAGAAGACGGGACACCAGCACCAGCTAAGACCGCTGAAACCCCCCTCTCCCGCTGGCTCGCCCCGCTCACTTGCCTCATCACCTCCCTCGACCTCTCCAACGCCACACCCACCACCGCGCTTGACATCATCGTTCAGGCAAACGTGAAACGTCAGGTCGAGCACATTTGTGCCGCCGAGCCGATTCAGCAGGCGTGGACGGCGGGTAAACAGGTCTGGGTCCACGGGTGGGTGTACGACGTCGCGTCGGGACGGATCAAGGATTTGGGAGTGTCGCGTGGACCAGAGGAGAGTACTTGAAGGAGAGAATTAATACGTGTATACGTTGCATGCATGGCATAGACACTGTCCAGGAATTAAACCATAAGTACATCGAACAAACACAGACAAGACACGATCCGGTGGTGGAGAGCAAAGAACAAAAGTATGCGATGCACGAACGAGAAAGAAGGAAGGAATAACATAGAAACAGATGAAAGATCCTATGATACCACCTCGCCCACCTCATGCCGTCCCATCAACGACGGCGCATCCTCAGCACACGACACAACACTTCCACCCCACATCTGTCTCCCCACTCCGCGTCCCCCCGTTCCGGTTGCCCCTCTCCCGATACCGATATCCACCTGAGGACCCAGACGGCACCCCCTCCCGCATCAACATGCTCGCCCGCGTCGCCGCCTCAAACACGTCGTCCACCCCCTCAATTTTGAGCGCCGAACACTCCTTGTACGCCCGCGCCCCAATTTCCGTCGCCACACGCTCCGCCTGCGCCCGCGAGACGTAGTTGTCGATATCCGACGCGTTGGGCGCCGGTCGCAGGTCGGCTTTACATCCCACGAGTAAGATAGGGATGGTCGGGCCGCATATACTCCGCACTTCTTCGATCCACTGGGATGAGAGGGAAGAAGTGAGCAGACGGACGTGAGCGTGAGAGGAAGGGTAAGCGTGAGAGAGATAAGGAGAGAGAAAGGGGACCACGCGCACCTTGACAGAGACGTTCTCGAGCGAGTCCGGCGTGTCGATCGCAAACGCGATCAAAATGACATGCGATTTGGAATACGAGAGCGGTCGTAGACGCTGTCCAGCAAGAGCGTATGTCACTCGCACGCCCCGAACGACGAACCACAGGCGGGGGACCTACCTCGTACTCTTCCTGTCCACTACCCACCCGCGTCAGCCCACCCACACCCCAACACGAAACACGGTGAAAAACACGCACGCAGTATCCCACAACGCCAACTGCACCGGCTTCCCGTCCAACCTGATCTCGGCCACATAGTTCTCAAAGATGGCTACGCACGACCCACATGGGTCACCCCTAAGCACTCTCGATCGACGCACACAGGGACATACTCACTCGGTTGCTATTCACAATCCGCGCGCGCCAATCCCAATCCCACAACACCCAACCGAACCGAACCGAGAAGCGGCGAGGAAGGCAAGTCAGCCCACACACCCCAATAAATCAAAGAGCCGAGGATAGAAACCCGAAACACCACTCACGTATTCCTTTGGGAACTCGCCTAGCGCAAACGAACACAGGAGTGAGGTCTTGCCACACGCACCTGGTGGCCCCATCCACAATCACCATGCACCCACACCCACAATCACATCCACCACGGCCACGCAAGACAAACGCACACGGAACAACGAAACGGGGTTCATTCGCCGACAGAGCGCGACACGAAACGAAAGCGGAAACGAGAGACGGAATGAGATGGATGACATAAGAGACGAGATCAAGATGAAGACGGGACGAAATAACAGACAAGAGACGGGGGTACGGAGAAGGCGTGGGGGACAAGACGAAAGAAATTAAAAAAGCAAAGAATGGACTTGCCATCACCGACAATGACCAATTTCCTCCGAATCTAAGCCAACCCAAAAAACAGCAAATCGTAAGTCGTCTCGCTCAAACTGACTCCTCCCAAAGCAGACAAGGAACCGAAGGACACATACCGGGTTTTGAGACGACATGGGGAAGAACTCCCTTGACTGTGTAGAGCGTTGAACTTGCAGAGACTTGGGACCACAACGATGACACAACAACGGCGTCGACGCTCCTCAAGTACAACGACAACGACAAGGAAAAGAAAAGGAAGAGAGAATCCAAGTGGTGAGAGGGAAAGAGAGGGTTGTTCGCAACGAGCCACTCTGTGGATGCAGCCGCAGCTCTTTCGGCACCATAATCATTACGTAATACACATCGCCCCTCCCGTGCAGGTCTCATCCACATGGACCACAGAAAAACTAGAAAAGATGAATGTACTGATTACCGGTACCAAAAAAAGACAAAAAAAACCTAGGATAGGTATACAAAGCACACACGAAATTCACAGTTACGACACCAACGACCAATGTTCATTCACTGGTTCGCATAAATCGTCTACACACGCAACCTGAATCAGCACGAACGAAATCAACGTCACATACATACACTCACCTTGATCTCCCGCTCGAAATGCTTGGCAATCTTGGTCCGTTGCACCTTCTGCGCGGCCGTCACCAACCCACTCTCAGGTGTCCACTCTTCTGGCGTCAGAATCACGCCCTCCAACATCTCCATCGCCTTGAAGTCGCTCTTCTTTCCCACCGTGTTGCACTCCTTCAGCACCAACGCCTGCACCCCCTTGTCGTGACACAAATCCAGGAGCGGTGCGGTGGACTCAACGCCGGGCAACGACCGCTGTGCAAGTACATGGCGTAGATTGACTTCGTGGGGAATAATGATCCCAATTGGCTGTTTGGCCTCGGCAGAGGCGTACACGCAGATGTTGGCGATGAGATTGCACGACTTGTACGTCGCTTCGAGACGTTCCAATGCAATGTACTACACCGCGTCATTGTTAGAAGCAAGACATCCACAGAACCCGCACGAACGTACCTCGCCACCTTGGAGCTTCACCAAATTCTTGATCCTAGAGAATAACATATAGAGCCGGCCGTTCTGAAACGCCGAACCGCACTCACCGGTCAATCAGACCGAGCGTCCCGTCCGGGTTCCACTGACCGACATCCCCGGTCCTGAGCCACCCATCTTTCGTAAAGATCGTGTCGTCCTCGTTCAAGTCAGGCCGCTTGTAATACCCCTTGGTCACCGCAGGACCTCTTATACAAATCTCGCCCTGAGGGGGGTTCCCAGTTGCCTTGTACCCCGCCTCAGTGACATCTATCAATTTGATCTCAGTGCAGGGAACAGGAAGCCCCGCAGCACCATACTGCATCAACTCGGGCGGCAATATCGCACACATGGCACAGGACTCTGTCATTCCATAACCTGCAGTTTTCTCGTTCAACGCTCTATACACCAATAGGACTAGGAAGGAAACCGACCTTGCAGTATCGTCACCAATGCCACGGACAAGAACTCCTGCGTTTCCTTGCTCAACGCCGCACCACCACTCAACGCGAGACGAAGACGTCCCCCGGTAGCCGCTCTTACCCCGCTCAGCACAGCGGCGTCTGCAACATCAGAAAGTACGGGTACGTTGGCCCTCTTGACAGCCATGGCACCATTGAAAACGCTCTTCTTCAGACTCCCGCTCGCGTTTACCTTGGCGAGAATGCCCTTGCGAATCGTCTCCCATACCTGAGGCACCCCGACAAGAATCGTCGGTCGGAACGTGAAAATATCCCCTTTGCAGCCCCGGACCGACGCATCGGTCAACGTCTTCACGCGCCCGTACCCTGTCTTCATCCCCACCGCAAACAACGTCACCTCCACTACATACTCCAAGATATGTGCGAGGGGCAGGTACGCGAGAAACGTATCGTCTGAGTGTAGATGATGCCCGAGTAGATGGTAGATACCTCCAATGGATGCCACCACGTTGCCATGAGTAAGTACGACCCCCTTGGGTGCGCCAGTACTGCCACTCGTGTACATAATGAGCGCCACATCCTGTGGCGTGGGCTTGCGAGCTTCTAGAATGTCCATGGGCTGCGCCGCGCCGGTCGCGCGCAGTTCATCGATGGAGACTGCTACAATGTCCTCGCGGACGCCCCGGATTTGGTCGACCACCGTCGACATAGCGTCACCGTCATAGACGACCAGTCGGACAGACGGCGTGTTCTTGAGGACGCGGGACAATGTGGGGAGGAGTTCAGCGTTGGTAAAGATGCCAACACAGTTGGGCTCGTTGAGTGAGTGCGCGAGGCCAGCCTCGCCGAGGGTATCGTAAGCAGTCGCCACAGGCGTCGAGATGGCCGTACACGCATGCGACATGAGCTGCCAATTCGCACTGTACAAAAGAAAACAACATGAGGCCCACACCGAATAACCGCTCACGACACCACGACGTACCTCGTCTGCGCATAAATATTGAACACGTCCGCCTTCAAAATCCCATGATGCAACAATCCCCGCGCAAGTTCTAAAATCCGCGTATGAACCTCGAGAAAGGAGATGTACTCGAAATCGCTCAGTTCGAAATACTTCCACGTCTTGGTCTCGGTCACTTCCTTGCCTGCAACCATTTTCTTGACCTCTTTCTCTTCCTCGTGGATCCGTACGATGTTGCGCCACCCAAGGGCCTCGCGTGAACCATACGTGCGCGCACTGTACGAAATGACGTCGGGTATCACGTCAATGCCCTCGAAGGGCCGTGTCACCAGTTTATCAGCTGTGATAGCCAACCTGCGAACGGCACCTTCGCCGTCCGAGGGCACGACGACGGAGCCCTTGCCGAAAAAGCTGTTGCGCTTAGAGTTGGTAGACATGGTGTTGTGGTCGTGGTCGACTTCCCTAGCACCCCACGAAACCCCAGAGCATTTTAAAAGGCGCCCCAAATCACGTGTTTAGTGCGGCTCTATGTCAGTATACATAAAGGGGTATTTACATTACAAGGTTGTTCGGCTGAACTGCTCCAGATTCGAAGTAGAAAAGAGCCAAGACATAAATTGACACCAATCACAGGCTCACACAGCGTTTGTAGACATGGCTAGGTACGAGAGGGTACAAGCCACCGTGGCCATGACCCAGTTGCCGATAGGCTGAGTTTCAAATTTGAACATGAAACTTTGTTCTCCCTCGGCCCGGGTGCAGTCCTTGGCATGTGGGAAAATTACATAAAAACACATTTCACCTGCCGTGCCTCAATGTTATCCATAGCGGACAAAAATCGGCAACGTTTGTTCATCCATATATTTTAATCCTGTAGTCCAAAATATACCAATGGCCTTATCAATGCATTGTAATCAGTACTAGCTAGACAGTAGGCGAGACGGCGAGGGTGAGGCAGGGGCAAGGGTAGCAGGGAGGCGAGGTCGTCACCGTCTCACCTACTGTCTAGCTAGTCCTTATTATAATGCATTGATAAGGCCATTGGTACATTTTGGACTACAGGATTAAAATATGTATGTGTCATGGACGAAAAAAACAAATTGTGCAACAAAAAAAACGTTGCTGATTTTTGTCCGCTAAGGAGCGTTATAGCATTTTCATTCTTTGGCTTGGAATGGATTCTAAGGCATCATACAAGTCGAATATTATGCTTTTTATCGAATCACAATAGTGTAGAAGAGCTACGACTTGTTTTCTCACGGATTTCCCGCGGTGCCAAGTTGCCTGAAAGAGTGTAACACGTCAGATCACAAGTCCACGTTTACATGTCGGAAAAAAAGATGACGGACCTCCACGCACAAGACCAGTATTTCCTCAAGTAGTGGCAGATCTAGCAGATTCTTGCTTCGAATGGACTCGTCGAAGTACGCAGCACTTTAAAGCTTTAAAACGTGTCATGCGGTTCATGTGGACCACGAAACGAGTTGCGTAAAATTTTTGTTCTATTGAACATGACCATCAACGAAGCTACCCGGTTCAATACACTCGTACTTACGCGAACAGCAACCCCATGGTGCACAGGAAGGACGCACTAGTCTAAGAGGGGAGGTAAATGAAAGAGGCAAACTCTTCGATTAATAGTCCGGGTGGCGTCCATCGATACCCGTCGTCGAACCGAGAGCGGTCCCCAGGCGGTTACGGATTGCACATTCGATATCATTTCCGGGGATTGGGAAGTTCTCCATCGTCAACGCACCCTTCCAGACGACGCACACCGAGTAGGCGCGATCACCACGGACCGCTGGAGGAATGTGATAGTCGTCGAAGTTGGCGGCGTCCAAGGACATGAAAGTATGTATCGAGACGTTCTGGGTGCCTCAAGACCGCGTCTTATACGGTATGGAGACCAATGTCCGCGTTCCTCGAGGAAAAGGCCCAGATCCGCTCGTCTCGAGCAGTCAATCAGATCTGATCGCATCACCATCGCATCAACGCCAGAATCCCGCCAAATCGTCGCCCGCGCGTCGTCTCGAGCCTATTCCACCAGAAAAGGGCAGGCGTAAACCATAGCCTATCGCGGGAGTCTCATCCCGACCTCCCAGACTAGGTTCATCCACCCAATCCTCGCAGAATGTCACCGATCTTAAAAATCAGCAACTGACTTGCCATCTATAGCACTATACTTCCTTGTCCTCGTCGTAAAAACCGCCGTTCTTGTCCCTCGCTGATCTTTTTTCTCCCCGACCCCAATGGGATCAGCCCTGGGCTACGCACACCCGCTTAGCGATATTCAAATGCAAACTTACCACAACCCGGGACACGTTGTCCGCCTTGCCTTTTTCAACCAGAGTTGGCTTGCACCAGTCCCCTCTACGTATTCCATCCCTTGCCAAGGGCCGCAATGATGGCTAATTTTCAGCCGGAGACCCATCGTGGTCTACGATCTCGCTCTCGGTACCTGGCATGGATCCCTAACAGCGCACTTCGTCCGACAGATCCTGAGCCTACAAATATCGGCAGGCTTGTACACTCGGCATGTCACGTCCAAAGAAAGCATCATGAGAATCGGATCATGACGAGGTGGTGCTTGTTCATACGACATCATATCTTGATGGCGCAACAAACACGAGGGGGTGTGCTTGTCCGAAACTTGTCTAGTTTGGTTCGCACGTTCCTTCGCTTCGAGCACGTCTGCCAAAAAAAAACACGATCGCGAGGGCAGTGTCCACCCAAAAACCTGGATGCGAACTCGCCCCGCCAGCGCTCGTCGGATAAGCGGGTAGCCAGGGGAACGCACATGTCACATCTGTACAGTGCGGTCTTCGAATACGTAGGTCGTGCAACCGAACCCCAGCTGTGCGGTGTGCTGAGCGATCGCTATCAGCACGGGGAGCCAAAAAAAAAGGTCGTCTGGAAGATCTTCTCCCGCAGACGGGACTGACGTACGTCACATGGATAGGCAGGTGAACAACGCCGCAATTTCGTGGCCAGACACTACTTCGAAGTCACTTGACCATGTGATCCCTTCGGGCGGGGATCGGAGACTCACATACACCATGCTCCGAGTGCGGATTATGGACACGGAAGTGAATGGTGGGTGTGCAACACGTGTCGCGACTCGAACGACAATATGTCAGATTGGGTAGGAGGGAATGTGACGTCCACGATAGCTGTCATAAAGCATGCAAAGCTAAGTTTAATGATTAGTACATCCCAATTTCCAAACGATTACTTACTGCGAGACTTGCTCACCCACACATTGGAACATCAGAGGGGCGCAAGGTTAGAAAAGAATACATTTCTGAGGCGCCGACGATGGCGAACGCACCAACCACTGCGCAGCGGAAAAGAAAAGAAATTGGGAGGGTAACGAGATGGATGACATGAAACGTATTCGAACATGCGGTGCTGTATTTGTTCGTGTTTGACGTACACTGAATGGACCCCGGAGACCCAGTTCGGAACTCGGATCAACATTCTCTATCGGAATGCGGCACCGCTTCCGTACAGACTGGCAGTTCCGAATCAGACTTCCGATGTCAATTGAGGACACAGGTTGAGAACAAGAACGCGTTCTGCGGTGGCGTTCTGGCTTGACGCGACGCCACTCACAGCCAAGCCAGCTCCGAAGGATAACGAAGCGGGATTCTCCTGCACACTTGCTCGCACCGTGCTCACAGACTAGTACAGAAGAACATGGCTGGCTTGTCCGGACGTCACGGGACTCATCGCACGTTCCGACAGAAAAATCATGGATACACGGATGCAGACTTAAAGCACATCACGACGCATTACAGCAACGACAAAGTAACTAGAGAATAGACCGAGTAATCGTGACGTGCGCGGACATTACATTACAGAATATACAGAAAAAAAAGGAGTGGGAAAGTGTGTGGATCCAAAAGATATGCCATAGAATTTCCTACATCAGAAGACGCCAGGTTTGAACAAGGGCACGACCAGATTGTCTCGGTTGGTGACATCGACACCGCGGAAGTACCCTGGTGAGATATTACGATCGTCAGCGTCGTAAACGAACGTGAGAGTGTCGGAACCCCTTACTTGGACTAAGGTAGTACCACAACACCGTCCCTTGAACAAAGTTCTCAAGCGCGCCCAAGTACCTCCCCAGCTCCCGGTCCACCTCGGTGCCGAATGATGGCAACTGGTTCTTCAACTCGATGTATTCCTCGACGCGCTGTGCGAGCATATCCGTCACGATGTCGATGGCAGCTTGCAGATCGACATTGCGTTCGTGCATGACACAAAACACCAGGTTTTGGTAATCGCCGTCCAGCTGTTCTTTCTATTAGGATAGGGCGTACGTTAGCGCGTGAATCAGTCAACCATCTAACCGGTCTCACGTTAAATGAACAAAGGTCCTGTTCAAATGAGAATAAGCGGCCGTCGCATCAGACGGAGAATGTGCACCAACATTAGGCCACGTCATGAGGTCATCGGTCGCATCGGACATAGCTTTGATGATGGGGTTCTCGAAGACTTCATCTGGGAGGTCTAGGTCGAGCGAGTACTCGACTATTGCTGTAGAAGCCACGTCAATCAATAAATTGCCGAGTCCATATGGGAAATGTTCGAACCTTCGACCAAGGCACTGCCAATGGTGCCACGCCGCATGTGAATGAATTCTTCAACAGACGGAATGCGGTCTTGAGACCGGTTCCGTGACTGTGTGACTTGTGCACTACTCCACTCTTCAAAGGCACTAACAAAGCTGTGTGACGTAGATTAGAGGCCGTGAACCGTTCTCCGGAAATAACTGAATACCGTTTGTAAGCACCCGGGGTAGAGGTTTCGCGAAATCGAGTGAGAAGGCTAGAAGTTATTTTTTTTCAGTTACGTCACAAGATCATGATGGGCCAAATACCTACTCGTATAACATGCCGGCGTAGGAATGCTCTGGGCGAGCGCCGTCCGGGTCGGCGAGAACGCTCGTGGAAGTACGATGCCAAGCCTGAATATCATCAGGGTTGGACCCGAAGTCTCCCTCGTCTGTCAAATCATCGGTCTGGTTTAAGGTCATGAGCACGAGAGACAAGGGGCGCAGATGATAGACGTACAGAGAACGCCCAGAAGTAGAATATGATACAAGTACTGAGATGCTTTACATCGACATCGGGGAAGGTGAGAGCAGCAAACAGGTCGAATTTGCCATAGTTTATGAACTTGGATCGTTTACGGTCATCGTACAAACCTATACTGTACACCAGCATTAGTTGCGAGTTCCACAAGCGAAAAGCGAGGTATACATACCTATTGAACCAAGCGCGTGCTATACGGTCGGCCTCTGCTTGGTGAGCGTTTACTCGTAGTTCAAATACGCGGCCAGTAATGGCACAGAGATCTTGGAGGCAGAACTGGGATGGGAGAGAATCGAAGATCATGACGAATTAAGAGAATTATTGAACAGGGATGTCTGTACAGCTCAGGCTCGCTGAGAGAGGTTGTACTGGGGGAACGGAATGTGCCTCAATCAGGCCCTTCTTATACAAAATCGGGCTGAGTGGATGTGATATCAGCGATATCCGAAGACTGACCTCTCCCAAGGAAGGTTAGTGTAAAAAAGGCGCAAATTAATTTGAGGAGACAACGCCCACGGTGCGAGTGTAGCCTGAGCATCACGACACATATTACACGTGAAGGGGACCCAAGGACACCGCGTTGTTCGCATCTCGGTAGTTCGCCAAGCAACCGGACATGCACCAAAGATAAGATCGTCAAACGTGCTGACGCGCACTTTTTCGCTCTGTCTTGGTTAGATTCAGAGACAGTTGACCTGAAACCTTAACCCTGCACGTAGAAGAGCCGACGCCGATGACAGAATGTGCATCACGTTCCAAGCGGGAATGGGAGTGGCGCAGAGGGCCATCCTGTGATCAAGATCTCGTTCGAATACGAATGATGGAATCGACAAGATTGGCCAACCTTCAGGATCCTCTAAATCCGTACAGCCGGCCGTTCCTGACTTTTGGGTTCTTCAAAATGTCCGTCAAGAAGGCCTGGGCCTGAGAAAGTCACAAGGTCCATGTTGATCGCTTGAACATGATCCCGGACTTGGGGGGTCCAAAGCTACGGGTTTGCAGAACTATCTTGGGACTCCGCAAACGCGTAACGGCAACAGTGCGAGTACACGAGGCTGCTGCAATGCAACGTGTTTAGGATACGGCGGCATTAGTTGGGAGGTGTGCTACAACATCGTAGACAGCTATTAGCTCATCTCGACTGCCAACGGCTGGTGTGGGTAAGTATGTTTTTGCATCACATGACCACCCACTTGGTCATTCTGGCAGTTGCTCCACACTCGAGTTTCGACCCAAAGTACACCACAACGATGGGGCAAGCGCTCCATTCTATACCTCTGTCGAACTTTCGGAGTTGCTCGCAGAGACGTCAAGTCGCGATTGTCAGGACGACATTCCAGACACCCACACAGTGTGTTGTCTATGTCTTCGCTTAAGCCCATTTCAGTGGCACCGGCATGTCCAATGCAGCTTGTCAACGTTCACGTCACGATTGAACAAGTCTAATCCAATACCGGCAATATTATTCTTCACAGGGACTTTCAGGAAAATTGCTAGACCAATCCGATTCGACCTTCGCATCATTACATGAACATCGTGGGCTTTCTTCAACAACGCAAACGTCCCCCCCAGTCAAGTATTACTCGAGAGCGCGATGAAAACTGACGGCATTCTCAGGACATGTCTTACTGCCGAGGATTGTTGTTCTACACGTACTGATTCTAACCACGATAGTACAGCCCTCGGTATATGCGGCAGGCTTAGACCCTCGGTCTCCCTCCTTACCGAGGTACCGCCGGTAGTAACAGCATTCCTAACAAGGGAGCTTTGCAACTCGTACGACCTTGTATTTCGCGATGGCCGACGTTCCTTGCATGGGAAAGGTCCCTTTGCGACGGTACCTCCGCCCATCTCAAGCATACATCTCCCAAACCGGGCGCCGCAGCAAATGGAGCATGGCGCGCGCATCGTCGAGATCTCCGTTCCGAGCTCGGCCCCATACGAGATGCGAAACCACCGGACGTTGATCAAGGACAGTTAGCCAAAGATACGTCAGATATTCTCATGTGCCCACAATGTTAGTGTCGCCACTGATGGCTGTGGGCTAGTTTGTATGTCGATTCTGATCTCCGTTTCCATTGGGGCGCAGCACAGGAGCGGCTCTTACACGACCGAATTAGCTTGATATAATACATCAGGTTGCTTTGGAAGCTCACGAAGACGAGTATGGTTGGACCGCGGGCGATCCCGCCACCGCCAGAAACATTGTAATGTAGCCGGGCGCTAAAACCCGTAAGACATCGTGCAGAACTGTTCCCCCGAGTCCGGCCGAATCCGGGACCGGGACGCGCTTATCCTCCAATATAGATCTTCCCCCCTCTCCCAGTGATACCCGAGAGTGGCCTTGCTGTGCCTGGAAAGGCGCCCGAGAGGGTCACCGACAGACGTGCGTTTGTACCTCTGCGGCACCCGACGCGCCACGCAGTGTGGTATACAGAGACTGCGACATCCCGGGTAGTGAACCTGAGACAGTGCGCTCTCTAACTGATCTTCGCACTTCCGGTCCGTATGTCCTTCGGCAGCATAGTAGCCTGATGCGTTTTCACCGCGGTCATGCTTTTCGATCCCTACAAGCGGGCCGAAAGCGCGATTCTCCCCGTTCTTCCCGGTCTATTCGTGAGTTCCTAGACGTCTTCGAGGCGTAATTTGGAATGATGCATGTTGTCGAAGCAGAAAAAAACGGCTCTGAGTCATGAAACATGTTTGATAATCTTGCCATAGCGCCCTCATGCCATCCTTGTTTCCCCATGGAAACAAAGCATTCCCTTCTCCTGGATATTCCACGTCAGCGAAGCATCGTGTGCAGGCAACATGATCCTATATATCTTTGATCGGCGACCCCTTGACAAGTAATGGCCGAGACGTCTTTCCTCTTCGCGTGGGCGGGACCACGTTCCACTTTAAACGATGTCGTCCCTTTCACATCGCCCCTGCTCGACAGTCCCGCATACCTCCTTCAGTACACCGCCCACTTCCTGCGGACGCACTCGACGGAGATCTCAATCTTACCCTGGTTCAGTATTTCGAAATGAATGTAATATGGGACAGCAGAATTTCCCCTTCATGTCCGTAGGCTGAAAGAGGGAAAGACCAGCTGTCGTTCATAATTCAGGTTGGATAGACACGCCACCTTACACGACACGCTGCGCACACAGCTTGATCTGTCGTATGAAATCGAATGAGGAATGTCGTATCTATTTCCATCCAGACGTATGATAACTCAGGGTGTCCGAGGTGCATGTCTCACAGTGTAGGGCCAACGAGAAGAACAAACAAACGTTACGGAACCTGATGGGCCTGATGGACGATCAAGTAGGACATAGTGCCTACGCCGTTTGGAAAGTGGCTGTCTTGGATTGCGCCCCCCGTGGGTCACGATGATGCCTATAACAAGGTTAGTGTTATCACAAGGAATCGATGGCAACCCGGCGGCAAACCAGGCCGCACGCCCGGTAATTTCGTTGTTCCCATACCCCACCACATCAAGCGAGGGGCGATACGGTATGTGCGGTAAACCCCAAGACAAGACAAGGGCACCCCATGGTCACAGCGGGGTGAGCAAGCTTCGTAATGCCGACACGTCTGCCGGTAGGACCGTCCAGCTGCCGAAATTCAATCAAGCCATTTACTGTATCTGCAATCGAACAAAGTTGCCGAACCGGGCAACTTTGAACCAGACGGACGATGGAGCCAACGAACTCGCCCTGCTGCTATATACGTGATCGTGTTGAGATGATCACAAAACGAGTACCCTCTGGGTCTCTCCTTTGGGGAGGGTCCCACCGTTCAGTGCATCTCGGCACACCTACAAATACGATTGGTCAAAGTACCAGTTTGCTGAGAGAGTGCGTAAGATCGGCACGGGGCCCTACCTACCGTGTGCTTTTACACAGCTATTCAATCCACCATATGTCCGATGCACCTACCAGTACGATTTGGTCAAGGCGCCAGTTTTCTCTGAGACCAACAGGATTTACGGTCACGACGTGGCCACATCTAAGATCATGGGGACCGGATTGTATCTGTCCGTCCTGGTAGCACGCAGCCACCTGCGGCAAAATGTGTCAGTGCGGCAAAGAATGTTGACAGAAGGTTTGAAGACAAACTTAGCTCTGAGACAGAAGCATCGCATGTAACACAGCAAAACCTGCGCAGATTCCTCCGTGGGCGAGGCCATTGGAACACACCATCCTGGGATATGGTAGATCGAAAAAGTATCCCTCGGAGTCGGTCAATCACCGTGCCGTGATGCGTGATGATTGGGGGATTGCTCCGACCGGCTTGAACGCATCATCACCTCCTGGGTCCCGTGTCCAACTTTGCCCACCTTATCTTCGAGGCGCAAGTTTAGCCATCCAGTGAAGTATCGCCCGCCGCGCTCGAAGATATCGGTGACTCACGAACCGCCCCTAGGCCATAAGGCGCTTGTCATTTGTTTCAGCCAACCCAAAGTGCCAACTCCGAATAAAACGCCAGGGATTCATGATGAGCGGTGGTAAACAAACAATTATCAATGATGTGTTACAATGATCAAATGACAAACAATGTCGCGATTTCAAGCATCTATTTGGTTGCGTCCAACAGCCTCTTCTCTGCTTCCTCGAAGTTGATAACGCTCCAGATCGCATTGAGGTACTATTGGCGTGTGAGTGACCGCAGTCCTGATGCCGGACGACAAGGGGGCTTACGTCGGCCTTGACATTGTGATACTTTGCAAATCACAATGATCAGATTGGCTCAATTCGAGCTCATCAAACTCACCTGAAGGTAGAAGGCCTGTAAAAGAACGGTGAGCAAACAACGCAGTACATGATATCTAACACTGACATGCTCCCAAATATCCACACCAAGGATGGGTACGTGCGCTGGAACAACTCATAAGTTCCGTATACATGCCCTCGACAGGCTGGACATACAGATCAACGGGTCTTGGTTCGCAGTCGTGACGATCTCGAGCTTCTTCGTGGTCGCATTGTATCCCTAGCGGAACGGTAGGTCAGCATACACCATGCTCTCATCACGTGGAATACTACACTCACGAGCCAACCCCACCCGCTACCCTGAATAGCAGCTGTCGTCGCATTGAATTTTGTCTTGAAGTCCTCCACGGATCCAAAGTCGCGCTCCAAGGCCTGCTTCAAAGGTCCATCTACGAGCTTACCCCCAACCTTGTTCACGGGGGACAAGTTGGTCCAAAACAACGAATGGTTGATATGGCCTGGTGCATACAACAGCGTTTAAACCAACGCATACATGGACACAAAAAATTAAATTAAAATAAAGGGGGGGGGATGAAGGCACGCAAAATCACGTACCCCCGCCGTTAAATTTGAGCGCAGACTGCAACGAAATCTTTTCGCGCGTAGACGCCGACTCGGCATACGCCTTTTCGGCGGCATTCAAGCCATTGACGTAGGCCTGGTGATGCCTGGTATGGTGCAACTTCATGATCTGTTCCGAAATATGGGGTTCGAGTGCCTAATCACGAATGGATATGTATGCCTCAGTGGCGCCCTTGTTTGACCCATCCTAGCTAGAACGCACGTTATAATCGTAGGGCAAGTCTGGGAGCGTGTGGACCGAGACGACGCTGCCTGGTCTGGAAAACGCACGCACGAGAGCTGGCCTCAGCGTAGTTCTGGCGATGGACAACATGGCGGAGAAAGGACGGGTCGACGTAGGATGCGTTGGGAACGTCGCGGTTGGTGTCCTCCAGGATAACGTCATACCCAGATATATTTCTCTCCCTGAAATTTCCGATTTAAAACTCCGAATGTATTATTTACCTAAATTTCCCACAAAAAATGCGCCAAGTTGACGCCGCCGGATGGCTGACGGGGCTCGCAGTGATGCTCATAAAACTTTATACCGTCGAGGGTTCATCCGAGTCGTGTCGTCGGTCACCGACGTACTTGGCTACTTGAGGCTCGACTCCCGCGATCAGCCCAGCTAATCCAGGATGTGGTAGTGGTCTTACATCCATGAGCTAGGTAGTCTTGTCGGGGAGAGGCATAACCAACAGCCGTAAAATTGTACCACGCCATGTTTGAAATCATTTGAAACATTTCCCTGTTAACCTGATAGAATAATCACGCGTCGAACGAAAATAAGAGAAGCGGATAAAAGTAATAATGATCAGCAGAAGGAGAAAAAAAAGACTGACAAAAAGACTGAACGACAACATTGGGGGAAAAAGAATAGACGAGTGATTCATATCACAGCATACGCTAATAAAAAAAGAGACCTCATCTCCCCCATCCATTGCTCCCAGCCCTCCCTCGCGACCTCGCCTGCGCGGCCCATTGCCGGTCACCACGCTCCCAATCGATCCGATCTCTGTCAGCTGATGGTCCCCGTGGGATGTATTGAGAACCCGCGTACGGCGGCCGAGTGGATGCATAAGAGGGTGCGTGCGTCGACTGAGTCATACTCCCCCGGAGAGCACGAGGCCCGCTTGGAAGGGGTCGGGAAGATATCGGCGTTGGCGTAGGGCCGGCAGCATTTGATAATGGAGAACGGGAAAGCGGGGGAGCAGGCCGACGGGCGACAGGCGCAGTCGAGGATAACGTCGGTCCAAAGCCTGGTGACGATGGGTGGGCGGCATGGAACGAGCGCGGTTGTGTAGGTGGTGTATGTGATTGCGGCAAATAGGTTTTTGGTGGAGTGGAACTAGTAATCTCGCCATCTTCGTGTGAGGGACGACAGGAAGATGGGATGCTCGACGATAAAGTGGGGACGTGGGCATGTGGCGGTGCATTCTGATTCGGTGTAGAAACAAGGATGCCGACTGAATTCGAGCGCGAGTTGACAGTGGATGTAGACGTCGATGTCGACATGGAGGCGGGCGTTGACGTAGAACCAGGCGTAGAAGGTGGGATTGATCTAGATATAGAGCCTACGGGGGCGGTGCGGTCTACCATTCTGATTTCGCTTGTCTGCTTGGTCGTCAATGGCGGCGGCGGAGGCTCAGGTGCAAAGCTCACAACATCAGGCGTACAATCATCGGAGCCAATAAGCTCACTCGGTACCATCGCATCCATGATCTCCATTTTGGCGGTGAGCGTCATCGGAGGCTTGCTATCGATCTGCGTTTGCGTCTGATCCGTGTTATCCTTGTCATCCAAAACACGTGATGAAGTTGTCGATGAACGTGTAGGCTGTGGAGAGGACTGCTTGATGTCCGGAGCCTTCACCGCTTCAATCATAGAGGGCATCCGTGTCTCTGCAGAAAGTGTGTTATCTTCCGCCGTGGGTTTCTCCTCAGTGCGCCCAGAGCCACGAATAACGTGATGCTCCTGCTCGGTATGGCTGTCAAGCCCATTCGCGATGACACGTGCAATCCTAGACGAATCCAGGGCATCGTGGGTCACGTCATCCATCTTTACATCATGACCGTTGACAATGTCGTCAGAATCCGCAGTCTGCACAATGCCGGCATGCTCGCTTACGAGTTCCCGTTTGACGTCGACGCTGGGACTGGATGGTAATCCAGAGCCGTCAGGTGTCACTGGCGAACGAAGTGCTTTCGCTGCCATTTCCTCCTCTCGCTGCTTCTTCTTGCGTAACGCAAAATCCTTGAGGGACATTTTGACTTTGGTCGGTGGTGGGGGTGATGGCTCTGGCGCTGATTGCGCAGGCTCGGGTTCAACAGTCATCACTTCAGCTTGTGATGTCATCTCGTTGACATCAAACATCAGTGAGGGCGAATCATTTTCCGTCGCAGCACTATCCGTCACATTAGGGATCCTGTGGGGTAGGGAATCCAGTGGGGGCGGAGGGTGGGGAGAACAGGGCACATGCGATGACAAATACTCGTCTTCCGGGACGTGATCCATTCTGCCCTCAGAGGAATCCGTATGCGAAGGGATGCTGCTATCTTCCCTCTGGTGGTCACCGACGACGTCGATATCAACATCCATAGCATCGTGGTCCAACGGGAGGACTTCCTGCTCGTTCACGACCCCAATCACATCGCCATTGGCTGGGACACCACCGCCGGCATCAGGGGGTTCCGAGCTATCCGATATCGTTCTCCCTCTCAGTCGAGGCAACCCGGATAATATTTCTGGCGACGCGAACCGAACACGATACGCTTCCCCAATGGTAGGGTACTTCTTCTCCACATCCGACGGAGAGTGTGTCTTGTATTGTGATTTGGGTGAAGACCTATAAGGTTGTTGATACTGTGCCTCAGCGGGAGTATCGCGCATGCCGTCGGGAGAGTTACGGGTCATCGTCGGTGCAGAGAGAGACGCGGGTAAAGAAGGCGATTCATTCTGCGGATGCAAGTGTAGGGGTTTAGACGGTCTGTGGGGTGGAGGTGAGGAGGCCCTATGATCTGAAAAACGTTGCATTGAGGCGGATGCAGAAGATAGCGATGTAGATTCGTTGGGGCTAAACAATACAGAAAGATGTGCTGAGGATGATGCATCGGGCGAATGAAGGGAGAGCTTTGAGAACGTGGCTGAGGGCGATACACTTGAAGCCAGAGGTGGGGGTTGGGACTGTATGGGTGCTGGCAGATGCGACTGAACTTGCACTTGCATTACGGGTGGGAACGTCGTCGAAGAGGATAGAGTGCTATTGTTGAGTTGGGGCGGTACGGGAGAACATGTAATGATCGGATTAGGAGAAACTGGGGTGGCCGCGTGCGTGCTTTGACCGGGTGGCTGGCTCGACCACCCCGACGATACAGACGTCGGTGTCGGTGTTTGTGGCGGTATCCATGTCGCGGATACGCCGTTCTTGTCCCAGTGAATGGAGCCACGAGGAGACGAACTTCTCACCGCATGAGCGTGCGCAAGAGACGAGACAGTGGTCGGATCGAGCGAGGCAGGCATCGGCGGGGGTGGCATTTGCCGTGTGTCTATCGTGGTCAAGATGAAAAACGACCATAACACCCCACTGCACGAAAGGCACTTACCGTCTGAGCCATCAGCCTCCGTCTCCGTGTCAAACTCTGTCTCTTGCCCGTCTGCACCATCTTGCCCATCACCGTTTACATTCACCGAGCCCTGTTTAGGACCAATTCCCTTATCATCGCTTCCTTCCACAGCACCAAGAATGGATATCGGACTTTCGGCGTTCGTCTCAGGCGGGCTTCTCCATCTTTCACGCGCTCTCCAACTCTCGTATCGTTTCGGGTCGTCTCGTGGTGGGCTTTCTTGCGATGGTTCCGGTTGTCCCGTTGGGGGTCGAGACCAGGCCTTACGCATCCGTGGGGGTAACGTAGACGGAGAAGGGTCGATGTCTAGATAGTCATGGTCTGCCACCCAGGGTAGAAAACATTAGTAACATGACCACAGGCAACAACCAACCAAAAGTGTGAATTCTAGTAAGAGAAAAATAGAAAGAAATACGCATGGGTGTCACCCAGTAACCACTCACCGTCAGCCGTCCGAGCCCTTTCCTTTCCTTTGCTACCTAGACGCGGACCTTCCTCCGCTCTAATTTCAGGGAACGCTTTGGGACTCGACGGTATTATCTCCACTCCGCCCCACCCGCCATTCATCGGCACCTTCTCCCGTGTCCTAAACCCCCGCTTGACACCCACCAACGGACCCAAATTGATCACTGTCTTGGCCTTCGGCTTCAGCGTCGACACGGGGGCTGCTGGCGCAGGAGCGCTTGCATCCTTGCTTCTGTCCGCATATGTCGCATCTTCCACTTTGTTCTTCCACATCTTGCGCTTCTTGACCTGTGGAGTCCGCTTGTCGACTTGGCTTGATGCGTCCATCTCAATGTCCACGTCAACGTTCATACCCAACCCCCAATTCCGACTCGGACGCGGATCTAAATGGCCATCCCCTTCGACATCAACTTCCCCCTCGCCATCGTCCCACTCTTCGCTCACACCATTCACATCGGAGGAGTCACCCTCAGATCCCTCGGACGTCACCTCCCCACCGGGCCATGGCCATCGTCCCTCGACAACTCTCTCCATAACACGAACAGCACAATCCCGCGTCGAAGAACCACAGGCGCAAGTCGTGAAGGTGCTGCTCAGAGCATGGAGAATCGATGTGAATTGAGCGCGGAGGTGGTGGAGGTACGCTGGGCTGTATTGGCGTACGCCGCGCGGTCGGTAGCATTGAAAATGTAGCGTACACAGAAGGGAAGATCAAAACTTAGATGAAAAACAGATCGGGGTAGGCCACAAGACAAAAGACTCACGCAAATATTCCAGGACTTTCCATCAACGCAGGTAACATATGCACCGCATGCCCATCGTCCCATTCCCAGCCTAAGACGATCTCCTCGTCTGCTCTCAAGTCCCGCAATGCGAACAGCGCGAAAGAGAGTGACGTCGGGTCTGCATCAGAGCCGGATGCCGAATGTACATCATCTTGGTCGGATGAGTCGTCCGTCTGTTGCCCTTGCATCTGCGACATGGGAGGGACAGGCCCACCGTTCATCGTTCGTGGTGGATTACCATCCTCGGAGACGGCGCTACCGTCAGGCGCTGCCTTCGCACACTCGGCCTTGTGTCGCATCCCCTTCGCACTCTCCCTTCCCTTCCTTCCACAAACGACGGGCCGCACTACTGCGTTTGGCCAACACCCGCACCTTGCCCATCTCGCTTTGCCACCCCCATTATCCTCTTTACATGCGGTGGCCCCATCTCCTTTCTCACCAGAAGCTGGAGGGTCAGGGACTCCTCCAACACCTCGTGCGTCCAGCCCAACTCCCCATCCACCTCCGACGAGCCTTACCTGAGGCTTTCCCATGCCAAGATGGGCGTACCCGTTTAACGGGTCAGCCAGATATGCAGCGGAGGGAACAATCGCGGCTGTATAGGGAGCTAGAAGGGTGGTCGCCGGGATCGTATCGTTTGGGTTGGAGGATGAGATGGTGTTTGTAGAGGGTGTAAGAGGGGACTTGGCGTACGAACGTGAATGCGACGAACTAGGTACAGGGGGAGACATGTAGTTGGATATAGGTGGTGATGGATAAGTGCAGGTATGCAAGAGAGGTGAAGGATCCGGGGCGACATGTAGCTTGGGAGATGGGGGACGGAGATGTGCGGGTGTACATGTCGTCGAAGCTGGTGGATACTGGGAATGCAAACCCGAAGGTAAATTGAAGTAAGACATGGGTGGGTCCGTCCGTAGCACCGTCCGAGGGACAAACACATCCCCAGCATTTTCGTCCAGTATCACTGGCGTCGTGTTGTCAAGAGGAGACATGGAATAGCCATAATGATCCCGGTACCTGCACTTTCATTAGCAAACAGACTTATGCATACAAGCAATGAGACACATCGTCGCCTGTATGCGACATCCGTCGAAATGAAACAACAGGAGGAACATGACAAAAGACAACAAAGGAAAATCAATTCACCCTTGTGAGTCTACCTTCGTGTATCCTCCATCATTATAGGTCTTCGGTGGAGGGTGTATGAGGGGCGACGGAGGATTGAGGGCGGTGACACCCCTCCAGGCTTTTGCAACACGAAGCAGTTGGGCGTAGACAGAAGGGTTCGGGTAGATGTCTGGAGGGAAGGTAACTGGTGTTGGGGGCAGGCTGCTAGAGGCGGTGGGACCGTTACCATTAAGATGTAACGTGCGCGAGCTGCCAGGATGTGGTTGCGTTGAGGTGTGATTTGAGGAAGGGATACATGGAGATGAAGGATCAGCAAGAGAAAGTATCGACGCACGTCGCTTCTTCCTTGACGAACCAGAGCCCTCGATAGCGGCAGCAACAGCACTTCCCCTCCTTGATTTTCGTTCTACACCCGGGCTCGCCTTCCTCCTCGAAGTTGGCTTCGTTACGCCACCACCTCCCTCATCTGCCGCTGGGTTCCCGCCAATTCCATTGGTAGTTGTTGCTCCAAGCGCCCCTCCGTTCGTTCCATGCGAAGCCTTCATGCGCATAGCTCTCAGCCTCCCTTTTTGGGTCTTGACCGCTCGCTCTCTATCAACCTCCAATGCGGGATCACATACCCAGCACTTCCAAAATTCGGGTACCTCTCCGCCTTGGATGATGCCAAAACAGGCTGCATGACACCACCGTGAACAGTCGTCGCATGCGATCGAAAAGCCATCGTCATAGGTAAATCCACAGATGCACGAGATGGCGTCCGAGTCTGATGGGGGTGGTGCGTCAGAGAGTGCGAGTGGCTGTTGCGACGTTGAGGGAGATGCAAGGGGAAGGTGTGAAGTCGGGGGCGTTGGTGGCGGGACAGAACCGGTGTGGGTGGGCGAGAATGGGCGCTGTTGAGGGTGTCGTTGGGGAGGTGCTGTCGAGGATTTCGTCGACACTTTCGAGAGTGGACGGTTGGATCTGATGGGTGGCGTCAAGGAGGTCGCTAGAGGGTGGGATGACTGTCGTGGCTTGGTAGACAACTCGCCTCTCGAAACGCTTGGAGGTGGCGTCGCGGTCGGTGCTGACAGAGCTGGTGATGGCTGCTTCCGTTTGAGAGGGACGAGTGAAGGCGAAAGTGCGGACTGAATGG
Organism: Boletus vinaceobasis; assembly: GCA_038092335.1. NCBI lineage: Eukaryota > Fungi > Basidiomycota > Agaricomycetes > Boletales > Boletaceae > Boletus > Boletus vinaceobasis. The sequence goes on along the minus strand of JBBPQE010000224.1, from coordinate 1,512 downwards.
TATGCGGAGGACTTGTTCGATCGATGGCAATACCGACACTACTCGAGGTCAGGGACGGCCCGTGTGCAACGTGGTGGTGAGGTTGCGGTTGTGGGTGCGGGTGCGACTGGGGGGCGTTGAAGGGAGAAAGACCGAGCAGACCAAGGGCGGCTTCTGTCGCATCGCTATTCATCACACCCACGAGATACACCGAAAAAAACACTCGACTAAGTCGTCTCTGTGTTCCAGCCGTCGTCGGTGTTGATTGTGAGCGTCGACCGTTTTTCTTGTTGCCGTCTTGGTTGTTGACAATTGCCCGCAGGTCAAGTCACTCGATGGCCCTCCTCACTGCACTGACCACTTCCCCGGGGAGTAAATTGCGGAATCCCTTTAAGCTCGAGAGCTCGGCGACGAGTAGGCCAGAAAAATGAAAACGGTGAAAGAAAAGTTGGATGTTCCCTTGTAAAGTGACCCAACCAGTTCAATCCCTCTTTCTCTGCTCTCTTTTCCACCAAACACAAACCAACAAAGGGGCGTTTCCCGTCCTTTCAAGCTCCGACTCAATCCGTACCGACACCCGACCCCGACGTTGTCCCACCCATCGATCCGCTTATTCAGACGGCGTCGACAGCATTCACTGCGGAAACCAACTTTGAGTGGGATCTGGAACTAGTCTAACTACTACCTAAAGTAAGAAATTGTCCAGATTCTGGCCAGGAAGGTTTGATCCTCTGTTTGTAGCTCAAAGAGGTTCTTTTTTATGACCACAGTCAGACACTTATTATAAAGCTTCCTTGATCAAAATTACATTGGCCTCAGCAGCATGTCTGACTTATGTTGTGTTTACAGCTGTTTGCAAAATGATGTGGAATACATGTCTGAAAATCCAACCATGGGAGATTGCCAGGGCAGGACTCCAGGTGTGCTGTAGCCTATTTTGGTATGTGACTGTCACTGGTGACTGTTACCTCATCATCTACTATGTCCCCATCATCGCCAGTTTGTAGAAAATGTCTACACGTTCACTGTCTCTCTGACTGTCTATTCCCTTCTTAAGAAGAAGGTATCTGCTAAGGGTAAAGTGTCTACCTCAAAGGAAGAAAAGTCTATCAAGATCAAAGAACTGAATTTTTCTGCCAATGCCAGTGATTACCTTGACTTTCTGTGAAGCATACTCAATAAGCATGGACAGGATCAATACATGATAATGGAGAAGAGGTGCTTTCCATTCAAGTATGTGCCACCAAAGGCAAAAGGGTTGGTCACTTATTTTTTCATCACTTATACAGTGGCTCAAATAAGTGTCCCAATGTTTGGCTGTTTTGGAAAGAATTGATATTTGTAAGAGATCCAGAAGGAGTTAGCTCTAACTCTTGCAGGGTCATCAATAGCCCTAACCCTTGCCCTGAATATGAGTGCTTAGTCATGTGATTTGGTTGCCACAGCACTTAGATATAACCATATTAAAATGACATGTCATTGGGACACTTATTTGGCCATGATATTGTCAAGCAGTATTTAGTAAATAACATA
>JBBPQE010000223.1:0-34571 GCA_038092335.1 Boletus vinaceobasis | reverse complement strand
ATGCGTCAGCTTCCACCCACTACTACCCACCCTCCACGCCATCGACTAGTCATGGCACCGTTCTCGTTCCCAATTCCAGTCCGGAAACCAACTACCAGTCTTATCCATCATATCACCATCAGAACATGCACGACGCGCTGTCGGTGGCGGGGCCAAGTCATTACAGCTCATGGAGCCAACCCGCTCAGCCTCACCACCCAGACCCCCTCTCCGCCTCTAGCGGGTTTGTGAACGGCGGCAGAGCAGTTTACGCGTCACTCACGCGTAGTTATGGTGGAGACACACGAAGGTTATCAGAGGTGGATGGCTACGCGGAAGATGGACCCCCCAGAAAGCGTATGAATCGCGGAGGCCCCGCCGACGCACTCCCGGTTCTGAACACTCATGCTCCCAACTCCCCCGAGATCCAGCGCTTGGGACAAAGGCGCAAAGCGAACGTGAGCTTGGGTGGACTGTCTACATCTTCCGAAGATTCCATGCCAGATATCCGACAATCCCTCGAACCGTCGATAAATGGCCGGTCTCGCATACTTCGGGGACCATGTCCCGACTCTCCGGATCCCATGGAGCCTCGAGACACGACACATAACAAAGACGCTTTCGCCAAGTTCAGGCTCTCTAACATCGAGCGTGATGTTAACCTCGTACAGGCCGCATGGACACAAGCTGGTGGAGACGAGAAGAAAGCAACCAGTTTCTTGGACGATCCATTGTGGAAACCTCGTTCCTTTAGTATTGAGTCTAGATCACCTAAGCTTAGTGCTGCCCCAGATCATCCTGCTGAAACAGGCAGAGTTGCTGAGGTCGACGAGGCTACTAAAGCAAACCGTGCCGCTCTGAGGGAGAAGGCTAAGAAGTCTTCTATCTACGCGAACAGAGCTGTGCTAGATACCAACCAGTCCACACCAACGTCTGCTGTTTCAACGTCGTCCATCCCCGTAGTTGCATCGCCGACATCTCCCTCCACGCCGCTTGTTATCCCACGACGCAGACGCGTTAATCAAGTTGTCATCTCCGACTCTGATGAGTCAGACAGCGAGGACGAAGCTAGCCGTGCACCCGTGGATAGCACAGAGAGGAGGGCATTGGATTTCCTCAATACAGCAAACACTGATGGGCTGCAAGAGTTGACCGGTACGACCTGCGAAGTACAAATCCAGTCCGAGTTTACTAAACTATCGTCAGGTTGCAGTTCGGAGCAAGCTGACAAGATTTTATCCCTTAGACCTTTCGTTTCTGTTGACGATGTCAATGTCAAATTAGGTCAGGGTAAGAAGAAAGCAGGACCTGCCGGCATAAGTCCTCGGTTGTTTGAGGACTGTCAAAGGGTACTTGGTGGATATGGCGCTGTTGATGGCGTTCTCGAGAAATGTGAGCGCATAGGTGCAAGCCTACGTGCGGCGATCGCGTCTTGGTCCCCAGATAGCGTCAACAGCAAGGGCAAGGGCAAAGAGGATACGTCGAGAAACGTGTCGCCCGCGACCGATGAAACCGAGGAAGGTTCATTGAACCTGAAGTCCGCCCAGTTGGCGACGAAAGAGTATTTTGCGAAACAACCTGCAACGTTAACTCCAGGAGTCATGTTGAAGGACTACCAGTTGTTGGGTATTAACTGGCTACATTTGCTCTATAAAAAGGAGTACAGCTGCATACTCGCCGATGAGATGGGTGAGTGGGTTTGGCGTTCTCCTCTCCAGCATTGCTGAAGGCTGTGTACTAGGACTTGGTAAAACCATCCAGGTCATCAGCTTTTTTGCTCACTTGAAGGAACGAGGGAACGTCGGCCCACATCTTGTCATAGTGCCGTACGTTTTTACGGAGATGAGCCACCATGTGACTGATGACCAATACTTCATGCTATAGATCGTCAACGCTAGAGAACTGGTGTAGAGAATTTGCCCGCTTCGCCCCTTCAATATCGATTCAGACATACTACGCCGGCAAAGACGAACGACCAGCTCTGCGTCAAACCCTTATCGACACTCAACGTCGCCGTGGCAAGAATGACACTGGTTGGGAAGTCCTCATTACGACATATAACCTAGCACAGGGCGATGAAAGGGATCGCAAGTTCTTCCGAAGAATGGAGTGGGATGTGAGCATACTTATGCTAGTGGAGGGACACCACTTCGCTCACACATATCGCAGTGTATTGTCTTCGACGAGGGCCATGTGTTGAAGAACTTTCAATCTCAGCGCTATCAGGCCCTTTTGAAGTTTGATGCTAGGTGGCGCCTTCTTTTAACCGGCACACCTTTGCAAAACAATCTACAGGAGCTTGTGGTATGTGTTCCTATATGGTGCGGACACGTTGGACGTCTGATTTCCCAATAGTCATTGCTCAACTTTATCCTCCCAAATCTTCTTGGGGAGACTATGGATTCGTTTCGGGCGATTTTCAAAACAAAAGGCGATGCCAAAGTTGCTCTGCTCTCACAGGAACGTATATCACGAGCAAAAAAGATAATGACACCCTTTGTCCTTCGGCGACGGAAGGATCAAGTATGTATTGAAGACTTTGAATGTGCCCCCGCAGTCATTAACTTTCCTCCAGGTGCTCAAGGACCTTCCTCAGAAGACAGAGCGAATAGAGTGGTGTGACATGACCGAGCTGCAGAGGTCTATCTACAACGATGCTCTGCAACGATCTAGGAAGACTATCTTGGAAGTGGAATCGAATACCCCCAGCACGTCCGGCACTTCGACCCCAAATGACGCTGCACAATCTGGGAAGAAAAAACCTGCCAAGGCTCCACGGCCCAAGGACAAGTATGCCGAGAACAGCTCAAATGTACTTATGGAGCTCCGAAAGGCAGCCTCGCATCCCATGCTCTTCAGAAAACTCTATACGGATCAGATCCTGACGTCGATCACCAAACTATTATTGAAAGAAGCTGACTTTAAGAAACGTGGGGCTATATTTCAATACGTAAAGGAGGACATGGAAGTTATGACGGATGCCGAGTTGCAGTTCTTCTGCCAGGGCTACAAGGTGCGTACCTACATCGTTTGTAATCAATCCTCGTTCCCTCGCCAACTCGTGACAAGTCAACACGAAAGTACGTTCAAGACGAGAAGTGTTTCCTTGATGCTGGCAAAGTCACCGTGCTGTTACGACTCCTCGACGACTATGCCGAGCAAAAGCGAAAAGTCTTGATCTTCTCCCAGGCAAGTAAACCTGCCTCGCAAAGCATGTGTCTAATCTGACGTATAACAGTTTACCCAAATTCTGGACATCCTCCAAGCCATCCTCAAGCAGAAGAATATTAAATATTCACTGCTCACCGGTTCGACCGCTGTAGACGTCCGACAATCACTCGTCGACGAGTTCACGGAGGACGAATCTATATCCGTCTTCCTCCTCTCTACCAAAGCGGGCGGTATGGGAATTAATCTGACAGCAGCCAGTGTCGTCATCATGTAAGTCGGAACGACGTTTAACTTGGACCTCCCTAACTTATGGTCTTTGCAAGGTTTGACCAAGATTTTAACCCCCACAACGATCGACAGGCACACGACCGTGCATACCGGATAGGGCAGAAACGGGACGTTGATGTTGTGAAACTAATAACGCGGGGAAGCATTGAGGAAGACATGTTACGCTTGGGTGAAGCCAAGCTAGCGCTAGATGAAGCAGTGGCAGGCGATACCGAAGAGACGGATGGCGACAAAGGGGAGAGCAAGCAGGAGACAGAGATGAAGATGTCACTCATGAACGTCCTCAGAAAGCAGCTGGAACAACAAGACAGTAGATGACCCGAGACCGAGGCTCCCACCATTGGATCATGGATCTTACGCTAAGACATGCCATTTTGTAGTATACGTAGAACATACCCTCTACCGTTTGTTTCCATTGACGGTGACCGTTCAAGCAAAGACAGATAAACCGCGGATGAAACGATCAACGCTAGCACGAAAGTAGTCATTGTCAATGCCTTGCTCGCGAGAGTTTATTGGCGCCAGGGGATTCCTGGCTACATAGTCCACGAAAGGACCGCTGTAGATCTGTCGTAGGACGAAGCGCAGGCCATCCGTGGACGGATCACTGAGGCAGACGAACTTGTAGCCTGATATCGTTTCATACAAGTGAAGTCTGTATGCGGAGGTGCGGTAGCTCGTGAACTGCTCATCTCTGGCAAAGCGGGGTGGTGGCTCGAATTAAGCAGAACGCAAGAGTAGGGGATACCAACCAACCTTCCAGATAACTTCTTGATCATGTTGCGCAATGACAAAATGACACCATACACGAGTTTTGCTTCTTCGTCGAATGGAAGTGCGCTCGATTTCGGCCCATCGGGTGGTGCTTGTGAAGGGACGGTGACATCTTCACCGATGGCGACGACGAACCCTGTGGTGGAAGAGAGGGTGTTCCGAGGGCTGCTAAAGGTAGAGCTACTTGCGGTAGACGTGTCGACGATTTGTGGGGCGACAGCACGAGAGACGGCATTTAGTATACCGCCCTCCACGGCAGGCTTTGGGTGTTTCGTGCGGTGCCAGTCTTGATAGTAGACGCAGGCGCAATGTCTGATGTAGTCGCATTAGATTGCCAGGCTCATAGATTTGCAGCGTTGTCGAATGTACCTGTCAAAGATGTAGAGACTGTAGATGGTCATCTTGGAGGCATCGAATAAGAGGACGTGACAGCTAACCGGTGAAGCAATCTTCAACACGCCCGCGAGAAACAAATCCGACCATCGTTCACCTCGAGCCTCGCCGTCATGACAGACGTCGAACAACCCCAAGTTGCTGGTCCCGAACAGCCCGACCCTTTACTCGGCGACACCGGATCCGTTCCGCTGTCCTTTCCTGCCATCCTTCGCAACCCAAGGCTTTCCGACCGCTTCGCGCATCTCCATGTCTCGTCCCAAGATTTCTCCCCTCACTCTGGCCAGCGCAGGGCCAAGAAAGATCGACCAGAACCGGAAGGAAAGCGCTGGGTGAGGCGGCGCGAGAATGGTGCACTTCGTCGCTCTCCTTGCCTGCCCCGACTGACCCACCCACAGCCAAGTTCACGCACAACCCACACGTCTCCCTCCCAACCAACGTCGACTTTGCACATCCACTGCAGGTCCCTTTGTCCACGTTTCCGCATCCTCTACCTACGTACCTGCCCCGCACCCTTCTCGTTCCACCCTCTCGCATTCCTCGCACCCTCCCATCAACATCCTCCGCTGGCCTCTTCTCCCTCTCCTTGCGTGGTGCCCGCCGTACCCTCCGTGCCCGTCCTTCCTCTCCTTACCTCGTGAAAGCCGTCGAGACCCACCTTGCAGCATGGCTCGAAGGTGGAACCTATCTGAACCCCGATCAAGCAAAGGGTCTTCTCCACTTTCCTGGAGACCCAGTCGGCGGCAGGGAAGATATCAGGGAAGTCGGTAGGGAGGCCGGAAGACTCGTGTGGGCTGTCAAGGAAGATCCCACTCATGAAAGTCCCGGCTACCGCGACGGCGGGTTCGAAAGATATGTCGTCCATTGCGTTGCAAGGTGGTACGGCGTCGTCAGCTTCAGTACGTCTCTCCCGCACCGCCCTCTCTCGCCTGCTGACTCCACTGATCAGGTAAGGAAATGGACGGTCATCGTCTCACGTACCTCCTCCGCCCCAACACCATCTACCCAGATCCTCGCGTCAACGCAACATCTCGAGCGCTTGTTACCCCTCCCACCACCGACGCCTCCGATTTTAGTATCTCCGATGCCAGTCTCTCGGGCTTCAGCACAACAGACACCTCTGACTATAACGCCACAGACGCCTCAGACATCGATTCTCTCCCTGGCGATCTACCCACCGGCACTCGCGCCCTCTCCGACATTGAAGAATCCCGTCCTTCTTCTCCTGCAGCCTGGTCTGTCGTCGGCGGATCCGACTTTGCCATCGACGCGGACAACGACGACGCAGACGACCGTTGTTTCGCCGCATCGATGGAATCTCTCTCCCTTTCCACCTGCGCCGAGTTTGGCGATTTGGCAACGTCGGGGGCGGCGGACACGACGCTCACACCGTCTCGTCCCCGGAACGCCGCGATCACCACCCGAACTGGATCCCCTGTCGATGCTGAGTTAGAAGAACATGGCGAGAACCCAGCGCCCTCCCGCGCCCGCGCTGACCGAGATCGCTTGCGCACACTCTATCCTCGTTCAGCTTCTTCTCCTTCCCCGGCTCGTAGGTCTCCACATCGTTTATATACTGCTCGCACATTGGGTACAAGGAGGAAGAGGAAAGCAAAGAATGACAGGAAAGGTTTCGCTGGAGCTGTAGGGACCGATAAAGGAACGTTCTACGATTATCTGTTTGCCTGAAATCCAAATATGCGAACTAGTTCTGCACGCCCGTACCCGGTTCCGAATCCTTGCAGCTTATATTAGCTTCGCGTAGATGTATCCATCATACACGACTATGAGTGATATAAAGCACTCTTCTAGAGGTCCCATGCGCGTCGCTGCTCGGCTCGTTCATCTCTTCACTGTGTGAAGATCCTTGTCAACAGGTATAATGTCGACCCCCCCAGGCGCTTCGTATCACCCATACGTTAGTTTAAACTTCTTTTCTTCAAACAAGGAACAAAACTCACCACAACATTCGTAATTGCCGCAAATACTAGAATGAACATCAAGTACCCCTTGGTCCGCGACACACCCGCGTCCGTGCTGAATGTGCTCGAAGGGTCCGCACCTGACAGAATTAGCAAGAGGAGCATACCCTGCATTGTCCAGACATTTGTTCAGCACCGGCGCGGGTGACCACGCAACGACATCTCGAAAACGAATGCGCCCCACTCACGTTCGACAACACCCACGTCAACAGCACGTTCGTCCTCACGTTTGCATAATAGTCCATCGCAGCTTGCTCCTTCTCCCGCTCGCTCATCACTTTGGGTATTGTTTTCCCCCGCGTCACTTGCTTGGTCTTGGCACCTTGTGCACTCGCAACGTCGGCAAACTTGGCGGCGCGCAATGAGTCGAGGGCTTCCTCGTAGATCCCGTTCACGTCAGCCGCTTCTGCGAGCATCTTGATGTCCACTTGAGAATGAGAGTCCTGCACAGCAGCCCCAAGATCAGCGTCGGGTACTGCATCTTGTTTCGTCCCCCACGAAATCTAACAGGTACAAGACAATGTGAACGAGACGCGGCAAGGCAAGACAGGGAACACGAACATCGTTTAGATTCGAGTATGCATATCTGGCATGCAAGTTTAGACCCTTCCACGGGAATAGAAAGTCTCACTTACATGCTCAAGATGCAAACATATGTCGGAGTCAGCAACAGGTACTGCACGAAACTTGTCAGGAGATGCCACGGATCGAACGCAAGTAGGCTGCTCAGGACATAGACTACGTTGCCACAATTTTTACGTTCAAAAAGATGTCCGATACACAATCAGCGAAACGTTCTTCCACTCCTGCTATGCGTCGGAACCTTACCTCCGTATGTGACACAAATGCTGAACAGTACAACACTTCCTCCGGCTTGAGAGGCAGCTGCTATCCCGCAGAGCACAGATGCGATGATTAGGTAGACCATCAAGACAGCTAGAAAGATTGACGCGAGCTTGTATTTGAGATGAGCACTAGAATGCGGACTCAGTAAGAACGACTTGGGCGGAAACCGGCAAGACGTACGCTTTCGGCTTGTTCCCCATTGACATAAGGAAGCAGGCGACGATGATCGAAGCTAGGAAATACTTTGAAGAGATGGTTCATCAGAACGTGGCTCGCCGGAAAGGGAATGTAGCATACTTGAACTATTGCATTGAAGTACTGGATATTCGTCAACCCAAACGATTCATCCTCCAAGGATGAACTTAGCACAACCTATTTGCCGTTTTCAGGTCAGCCTGACCCTTGTCACGCGTGCCAGCAGTCGCGAGTCGGCTACTTACAAAGAATAGATAAAAGTTTCCCTAAGACAATCCCGCTTAGCATTAGCCATGCAGATACTACATCAAACTCACGATCCCGAACCACGAAAACACCATATTGATGCAGTTGTACACTGTTTCCAAAAGCAGCATCATCTTCCTCCACGGACTATGCCCACTACGCATGATTTGACCAACGTGCGCGATGGCATAGACTGCGGCGAAGAAAGAGCCATTTAGCCATCGCCGACGCTGAGATATGAACTCTGGGAGCGATTCAGGAACATCAGTCTCGCCGATCGCTCCTTTGACGTATTTGAGCACCCTGAAGAACAAACGGATGAATTGAGTTTCGAAGGCAGTGAAATGAGAACCGTACCAGCTAGAGTTGGATTTGGCTATCAGCTCGAAACAAAGAATACGCTGGAAAGCATGAATTTAGAATTCCACAAAAATCGCAAGTCCCTCACATCCTCAGCGAGATCTGCCATCTCGTCAGCATACGAACGGGTGAGTGGTGCGAGTTACCTACACATATTTGACGTGAAAATATCCGTATCGTTGCCGTGGAGAACCTCGCCTTTGAAGTAGGAAGCGAGAGGACCATGGCCATCTTTGCTGTTCTGCAAAGCAATATACCTGTGCGGGTCCAGCAAGGTCAGAGACAGCACTCCGATGTCCTTGCATACATACCTGTAAGCAGAAAACGCGCCAGGCTATGCGCATGTAAATCATTGTTTTATATGTAGAACAACCATGTTCACCAGAACGCTGATATACCCAAACATACTCTCTGTGGGCTTATCCAAGATATTGCTCAACTTGTATTCGAAGTTCTGGGCAGCAACTTTACAAGGACGATCAGTGCAAGTGCGCAAATTATGCAACTGTGTCACTTACCCAAGGGATTCAATAGGTATTTCCAGTTCTTGCCCTTGTATGCCGCAATCTCTCCACAAGCACCACCGACGTTTGAGTTGACGTCAAACGTCTTCCACAGACGATAAATGCTGTTGTTCCCGGGGCGAGTGCCAACGTCCAACAACACGCACACGTTCGGCTACGGAACGCAGGTCAATCTAGTTCTGTACGGATTCTCATTCCGCCTACCTGTAACATCGGCGCAAACGCATTAAAGAACCATCGGTGGCTGTTGATCTTTTTCTGGTTCTTTTCTTTCATGCAAAAAATGATTTGCGTGGGTACAATGCCTTTGTCCGGATACTTGAATTGGATGTTCGGATCCAAGGCAAAGGAGGTCGTATATTCGAATAGATGGGCGGTCACTTCTTTATTGTTCACGGTGTTTTTCATGTGGTCCCCGGGTTGGTAAACACCTAGGAGGGTAAGGCAGTCAAGGACACGAGGATGAACCTTCTTTCGTCCGTCGGCAACGATGCAGACTACGACCTACGATGTGCTGTCAGCCCGAAAAAATAAGTAGATCTTAGACTCAGGCAAACCTTCTTCCATGCATCCGGTCCCCAAGTTTGGGAATGTTTACGGGAACAGAGATGTGCAATGTTCCGCATCACACCATACATGGTCCTGCAAAACAAAACCTCGTCTTCCTGTACAAGTTACATGTTAGCACGCTCGACGGGGACAACAAGTTGACATGCGGGACGCACGTTGTACATAGTAATAACAATAAATAACTCTGTAGTACGCCCGCTCTCGTTCTGACGAAGGAAGAACTTTTCTTTCTCGAAATCATCGGGATCACAGGTGACGGCAGTATATCTGGATTTAATCATTTCCGGTTCTCCACGGTAAGGCAAGACAAGTTTGGGTGGGACACTGAGATCGACGACCAAGTTCCCGTTGGTGAGTTGAACACGTTTCTTTTTCAGTCTACGCCGGACGCGACCAATGGGGGCGGGTCCAAAATGCATGGTCTCGGCTGGAGTTTCCGGTTCGGTGGAAGTGGACAAAGAAGGGGTCTTTTCGCCCTCTTCCATTCCGTCATCTTCGCCTGGGGCGTCCGCATACTGAGATATGTCGTACTCGTCATCATAGTCGTCATCGAATTTTTCAGTAACATGAGCGGGGTCATGGGATTGGGAATAGCCAGTGTAGTGTGCAACGTTGTTCTCGTCGAGTCTGTAGTCTTCGTCGTCACCAAAAGGAGTTGGAGAACGTGACCGTGGCGGGCGGTAAGTTTGACGGGGATGTACGCCCGAAGCAAAGGCCTCTGTATCATGCTGAAAGTGATCAACAGTGCCATTGTATGGCACCGAGAGGCCATCCGCACCATATGACGCATATACGGTCGGTGTCGAGCTGAAAGGATTACCGGTAACATGGACGGAGACGCTCGCTGGTGGTTGGGGCAGCGAACGACTGGAATACTGACTGTGTTGGCTATACTGAGAGAGAGGCCGCGTGTCTGAATGGTCGGTGTAGAGTGAATCAGGTCTCGAGTGAGAGACGGTAAATGGATCATGATCGTGTGCGGATGAAGAAGGGTCGTCAATGTCGAGGGTTTCGCCGGTCATGATGGTGGGTAAGAGTTGGCCTGGTTGGTACCGCTCTGGAGGCTGTCTCGGCTGGGCTTCTTGATACTCCACAGAGTCTGGCAATCTGCAGTGGGGTGAGGAGCGTCACGGGAGGTAAGAGCACAAGGAAGGATGCCCGTACATGGAGTAGCGTTGCTCGTCGCCGTCGTCGTGCCCAGCTGGGGACGGTTTTCGTCGCACCATCGTCACCAGATATCAATGTTAATGACAAGTCTCATTGTGCAAGTCCAATTCCAACCCAACCAGAACGCGTATCTGGTCACGTGATTTTACACATGACGTGACATTAGTGATGCGTGATATGACAGGCGCGTAACGTGACAGGAGCAAGTCTATGCTTGCCCGCCATGTCCGAGTCGATGTCGAGTCCGTGGATCCGTGACTACCTCATGGACGTCGCGGAAACGTATGGTGCCCAGGTCTTCAATGCCCCAATATCAAACAAGAAAAGGAGAGTTCAGCTCACAGACGTATGTTCCTCGATAGTTTACTTGCCAATGCTGACATGCCCTCAGCTGCTCACTTATCAAGAAGACAGCTACGTCTGGGCTTGGATATCCGATAAGGATTACAGAGTGTCCGTCCGCATCTCAAAAGACGCCGTAGACAAGTACAAGAGGTCAGCTAGGCTCCCGTCGCCTCTACATGTCACCTCAGTCCTTCTCGCAGTATTCATGGCCGCAGCGTTACCGACTCTCGCTTCTCCCTCATTTTTGTCTCTAGCTATCGCCCCATGTTCTCCCCACGTCCTCTTTGTTTAAATGCGTTCGGAAACACGCACGTATCCCACATATCACTTGAAATTGGTTATGTCTCTTTGATAGGCACTGGCGGACACCTTTTTGGCGACCCCCGCGATCTCGAGTCAGACGAGAACATGAAAGAATGGATTTTAGGTCTTCGCCAGGACGGTGGGGGTGGGTAAGTTCGCGCATATATCCAGCGCCCTGGTTTAATGGCCTCGTTCAGAAACGTCTTAAAGCTTCGCAAGCAACAAGACCTTGTGCAGAACGAAAGAGCACCACCATCTCCACCTCCCCTCCCACCGTCTCCCGCCCCTCAATATCAGAGACCCAGACCTACAGACGATGTCGCAAAACCCAAACCCGAACGACCCCAGGACCTTAAACGGGTGTATGCTAAACGCTGGCGGGTGAGCTGATTTATTTCTTGTAACATCCGAAATGTGTTAAGTTGAATGACTAGAAAGTCGAGGTCGATCCATGGAAATTTGCGGCCAAGCCAGCAGTGGAAGAACGACCTATACGTACGCATATCCCCTTACACGACAGGTGGGCTCACAATCCGACTCGGACCATCTAGAGACAGAACTCGGTCATCCTCCCGTTGTACCACTCTCGGGCGCCGCGAGCCAACTCGAATCCCCCGGGCCGTTAGCACGTCTCACATCACCACATCGCACACCTTCGCCTACTTCCGTACAACGGCAAGGAACACCAACAAATTGGTCACCATCGAACAGGGGCAGTCCAGTTGCCCCGGACGAAGCCAATGTATCCCCTTTTGATAATGAAATCCAACAGCACGACGAACCAGAGGTCCTGCCTATTATTCCACATCTACCTTCTGATACAGAGGGGCACGCCACAACGGATACTGCGATCACCTCAGATACCCGTTCTCTTCAACCACCTACGCCTGCGCAGCGCGTCAAACGCTCTCCAATACGTCGGTCCTCCTCACCCCCCCACAGTTCTCCAGAACCATCCACTTGTTCTCCACTTCGCCCTCCCCAACAGCTCCCTCGTTCGTCTCCGCCTCCTCCGAGCTCTTCCTTATCCCTTCCATCGTCCTCGTTGCCAACGCCTATGGGTATTCGGAAGAACATTCAAAGGAAGGTTCCCCACCCAGGACTCCCTTTTCCCCGACCAGATCCCATCAAGCAAGGCCCAGTTCAAATTCTAGTACCTAATTCTGATCCATCTGGTACAGGATCGTCCCAATCATATTCACAATCGCAACATATTTCACAGTCGCAACAGTCTCAGCCTCAGTTACTGTCACATTCACCTGCTTTCCCGTCATCTCTTGCAAAGGAGTTTAAACCTGTTGATGCATCCACGCCTAGAGAGGAAAAGCTAGTTAACACGTCAATACGTACGTCGAAGATGTTTGCAGGGTCTTCGATCACACATGGCGATATCGACGAGCAGGAAACTACCTGGGCAGATGACAAGAGTATGATTGAACAAGCCGACCCTCCCACACGAGAGCAGGGGTCAGGATCAGATCGACCTCCCCCCCCGAGTGTTCCAAAGATTGAAGTACTTGAAGTAGGAACGTCTGATATCGAGGAACAGACCGACGAATTGCAATTGACACACAGTACCATACGGACGGAGGTTGGGTTGGACGCACACACCGCAACACATGACACGGGCGAAGGGGACGCCGGTACCAACCACGAAGATAACCAGTTATCCGCTGATGAGGTTCAGATTCATTCTACACCTCAAAGCGTTCCACCTCGTCAGCCCTCACGCCCGGCTATCGCCTCGGTCATACAACACCCATCTCCCAATAAACAAGACACTGATGGGGTTCCCATCCACCGTCCCACTCAATCATCTGAGTGCCCTGGGTCCCGGAGTCCTATGCATTCACTTTTTTCAACTTCATTGGAAGATGAGCGGGTGGTATCCTCAGGTGCTCCCATCCTCTCTGTTGGTCGAACTGACCATAAGGTACAAGAAAGGGCAAGCCCTGCCCACGTCCCAAGACACGACCCAGAAGCATGGAAAGAGCCTAGTTTCATTGCAAAGAACAAGGAAAAGGGGAAGGCGCGCGCTGTCGAGGAACCAGATGTACTGAGTGTAAAAGTGGGCAAGAAACGCCGGCGGTCCGCTCAGCACGAGCCACCGGTACCGAAGCAGGCGAAGGTTGCGGCACCAGAAATGTGCCGGGCAGCGCCGAACCGGACTACTACTGAGACTTTGGGTCATGTGCAGCCCCGAGAGGCTGAGGCATCGCCTATTGGGAAAATAAATTCCAACAATCGACCTTCAACCTTTCTTACAGATACTACCGAGACGACGATGCCATCCCCTGCCTTTCAGTTATCCAAGCCTCGCCTAGCAAATTTTGTTGTCGACTTTGAAAGAATCGACCTGGGCGCAGGAGTACCGATACCGAGGTTGGAATTGGAAAAGGGTATAGAACGTATGTTGTTGAGAACAGGGAAAATTCGGACACTTGAAGTGGTAGAGAAAGATGGCAGTGCTTACATCATGAGATATTAGCATAATCTGAATTTGTGGGCCACTTTCAAAATCTACTGATCTGCTACGACGATGACGCTCTTGCCCCTGTTCGTACCCTTCTGCACTGCTAAAACCGCCTCCCCCACACTTTCAAGACCCTTCGTGAGATCCTCTCTCAACTTGAGCTCGCCGGATGCAATCAGTGCAGGCACCTCTGCGTAGAAATCATCCTTGTACTTTGGAAGAATGGACCACAAAAGGAAACCATAAAGTTTGAGCTCTTTCGCCACAATGTTCATCAAGTTCTAGTGGACACAACACAGGAGGTTCTGAATCATGCTTCCCGGGCAGTGAGATTTGATACTCACCGCCACTGGGTAGGGTTTCGTGTTATACGCGGAGATCATTCCACATTCCTGAAAAAACATCAAGTCATGCTGAAATTTTCATTGTTAGTTGGACTCACGATGAAGCGTGCATTATTGGCTGCAGCATCCAGCGCTGTCCCGAGGGTTTCGCCTCCGACATTGTCCCAATACCTATACAACAAGTCAACTATCATCCCTTGTACAAATGGGTAAAACAACATACACATCGATCGGACCTTCCTTTTCGAGCACCTCGGATGTCTTTGTGGTCTTGTAGTTGAAGGCTACATCTGCACCAAGTTCCTGCATGAATGCAACCTTCTCATCTGAGCCTGCCGAGGCAATCACTTTAAGGCCATCGCGCTTCGCGAGTTGAATGACAAGACTGAAGGATCACGAGTTTCATGAATGAACACCTAGCAACGAAGGACGGAGGGACGCACGATCCGACCGCGCCGGCTCCAGTACTTATGAATACCACTTCCCCCTTCCGATCGCGATAAGTACGAGCACAAGGGATCGTCATCATTACTTACCTTCTTTGCCTGGGCGTACTCCTTCCAAGCGCAGTACGCTGTTTGGCCTTTTCAAGACAAAACGAACGAATCACATGATGTTCTTTCTGACAGGCTGGGCGATCATATACATACCTGGCATACCAGCTGCTCCTACAAACACACTCCAAGGGAGGTTGTACTTGTTCTCTATCTTGCTGATGCCCCCGACATGGGTGTGTACCGAGTACTCTTCAAATGCTGTGCCAAACTAGGACCCAACTGATATCAAACGTTCCACTGTTATGATCACTCACGGAAAGTCCCATATACATGATCGCCAGCATTGAAAGCAGGATTCTCGGAACGAATGATGACGCATACACCATAATTTTGAAGCCTAACGACACATGATACGTTATACTCGGAGTGTAACGCAGCGACAAGAGACGACGCCTACGGCTGTCCGAGTTGAAAGGCAGGCTAAAGACGGGTCCACGAGTTATCAGAGAACCGACTCTGCATACGTTTTGCGATGTCCAACAGCGACTCACCCCATATGACTTGATGCTTGGGTCTCTCATAAGGCCTCTCATATATGGATCTATTGATAAGACCAATGTTTTCAAGAGAATTCCCCCGCGTAAGGGTACATTCTCGAGGTCGATTGTATGGCTTGCATCGTGCACCACTGTGCGACCAGGAATAGGGTAACCTGTCTCATCGATGTCAGCAACCATCCCTGATTGCCCAAAACTTGGCTGGTCGACCCACCCGTTGGGATCTCATTGAAAACCAGGCGAGCATTCGTAGTGGGTGTCATCGTCTTAGTATGAGCTTAGAAAGTACAGATGGGGAGTTGGTGAGAGATTCAATTTATATCTGCGGCCACACCTACCGGCTATCGTGTGGTTCACGCATTCTCGAGTTTCTCACCAGTGTCAACGTTGGCTGGCATACGTGGCGAACGAGTAATGTTGTCACCAAAGTAGTTTCCAAGGCACGAATCTGTTAGCAGATCCATTTTGGCTCGCCGAGATACTCATGTATCGACCCGGGTTACGACTGCGCGCGACGCTGAGTGCCAACAGGAAGCAGTACTTCAGTCACCCGAAGCACCACTTTCAGCATCTGTGAACCATGTGAGAAGAAAACTTCAGAGACATAAGTAGCGTGCGGAACGAAGACCTGCAAACCCCCCATGAAAATCACAAAATTTCACATGCCTTCCTAAGGCCGGTCAGGCCTTCAGCAGGTCTGACTTGGGGAGACTGATGAGTCTGCAGGCCGTGCAAGGCCGCCTCCTGTTTGAACCATCGCAGGTGGAGAATGCTAGAAGTAGAAGATATAATAAATATAAGTCGGCGTAAACGGAGACAAGCTTACCTCTTTCAACACCGCTGGCACATGTATCTGGTATATAAATTCTCGTATTGTGTGCGCAACCGCCTCCGAACCATGACCGTGATGACCATTTTCAAGTTCAAAGTTCCCCAGGGTCGACAGATGAGCCAACCCCGGTCTTCTTTGCTGCCTACGCAATTGCGGGAATTGTGAATCGTCCTTGTCGAGGTTCAGTGCAAAGACCGCCGGTGGGAACTAATAAACGTAACTGGCCACTGATCCGTGGCGACATCCACTACAAGATCCCAGTTCACACGATGTTGATTGCCAGCCTTCAACATTTCAACAACAAACTGCGATGCGACAGGAGAGACAAGTCAATGATTGACCCTATCATCGATTCGTCCACAAACCGGGTGATGCGACAAGAGAAAGACCTCCGTAAAAGGAATTGGTACAAATATAAACAAATATAAAATTCAATCGCTAGGACCCTACTACCGTATCGGGTATCAGTAAATTTCCAAGCGTTAAGATGTGCGTAAGTTTAGTTGACTAGGGACAAGGCCGCCCCGGAATGTCACCCCAGGAGTAAGTGTCTGCCACTTCACACGAGAATAAATCACACCTGCACCCAGCTGACCTCCGCATGCCCTGTTTGTCCCCCTTCAGCGCTACGTGATAACAGGATTTATCGTTGATCCATGGGAAGCCTCCGCGGAACTTGAATCCATGGGCTTTCTTGTGTAGACCTGATCGTCTCAGAGGCGTTCTGTCCCTCTCAATGGCGCACTACTCGGCATTTAATCTGCGCGTCATCCTTATACTGACGTTGGGGAGCTTAACATACGGCTACGCATTCAGCGTCATATCCAACACACTCGGCCAACCAGGTTTCCTCTCTTACTTCTCCCTCACCACCAACCCTTCCTATACCAGCCGCATTGAAGGTGCCATCAATGGACTCTTCTCAGCTGGTGGAACGTTTGGGGCTCTTCTTGTCGGTTACATATGCGACCGATACGGTAGGAAGGTGACGATGAACTCGGCGAACCTCATATGTATTGTCGGAGGAGCCCTCCAAACGGGATCGGTGAACCTTGCGATGTTGCTTGCAGCAAGGTTTATCACTGGCTGGGGGATCGGAATGATGGTGGTACTCATCCCCATTTTCCAAGCCGAGATCTCTCCACCGTCTGCCAGGGGGCTACTTGTTGGTCAACACGGTGCGCTGTGTTACCTGCACTATTGTTGTTCGGATTCAGCAGCTTGTACGTATCTACCAGGTGCATGGATCGTCTTCGGATACGCTATAGCGGGATGGGTGGGCGTAGGGACCTACTATTCTTCGAACATGAGTTTTCAGTGGCGTTTCCCTCTCGCTCTTCAATGCGTCTGTCCACTAGCCCTCCTCTGTTGTAGCCCGTGGATCCCAGAATCACCGCGATGGTGTGCGCATTAATTTACACAGACGACACTCCAGAGATATCAGGTTGACCTGTCCTTTTTCTAGTGCTGATGCAAGGCCGACACGCCGAAAGTTGGGAAATAGTTTCGAAACTCCACATCGATGCCCACGACCTCGCTGGTCCTGAATCCGAGCGATACGATTTTGCTCAAAAAGAATTTCATCAGATGGTCAAGCAAGTTGAATTGGATTCTCAAGCTTGGGTCGCCGGAGGTGGGATACGTCAGATGTTCAAGCGACCATCGTATCGCAAGCGTATGTGGATGGGATTCTTTACCCAGTATTCGGCCCAGGCCACAGGAGCTATGGTTGTCTACAGTCAGTTTGCAATTATACTCCAGACTCTTTCATTACGATTTGCTGATGTTGGTGTCGAATCTGGCTGTGGCAGATTATATGGTTAACTTGTATCAGGGTCTTGGAATCACTGGGGGGATGGTACTCATACTCGGGGCTCTCTACGTAACAGTGGCAACAGTGGCCAATTTCCTCGCATCTTTCGTCATGGACTACGTGGGTCGCGTCCGCCTGCTCAGTAAGAAACCTCCCCGTGCTGCCCTCCCCCCTACTACTGAATGTTTCTGTCCTGCAACTTAGTTATTGGCCTGACGGGTTGTATGGTCACACTTTCCCTGGAGTGCGTCATGGAATCTCAATACGCATCACCTCACGCCCATGTTACGAACGCCCTGGGCGTCTTCTTCATCTTCCTGTTCATCTTTTTTTACGCCGGTGGCATAGATGCCACGTCCTATGTCTATTGCTCTGAGCTCTTCCCCACACACATTCGTTCACAGGGCATGGCATTCTCAATGATCGGTACCTTTTTGAGTACGGTCATTTTCCTCGAGGCAGGGCCTACAGCACTGGGGAAAATCAAGTGGTGGTATTATGTGATGTTCATCGGGCTGACGGTCATCGATATTGCGGTGATATGGCGATGGTTTCCAGAGGTGAGATTGTGGATATAGCCAAAGATTGAGCTGACACATTTTCAGACCAAAGGACTTTCCCTGGAGGAGATCAATGGATTATTTGGAGATGAGGTTGCCGTACACTTCTTAGATGCTCGGAATGAGATCAAAGGGACAACTGCTAACAGGAAGAAAGAGGATATATCACAGTTGGAGAGTTCCTTGTCGTCACCTTCGCACTGATGCCTATACGAGGCGCATCGCAACGAAATACATGTATCAAATACCAGCAACAGGATGAGGCAATACGCTAGTCCAAGACAGCATATTTTTTCAGGTGGTCTGGTATAACGTCGTATAATTCCTTGGACCGCAACCATTGCTTGGAAAAGAGTCTGCTCTGGTAACGGTATGCACCGTCGCACAAGACGGTGACGACGGTCGATCCTGACGACCATTCATTCATGTATTAGTCATGTCTCTGAAGAGAAGTCATCGAACGCACCCTTGCCAAGTTTTTGCGCGAGCTCTACGGCGGCAACGACGTTCAAAGCCGAGCTTGCGCCAAGGTATAAGCCTTCGGTGTCCAAGAGTTTGTATAACATCACTATCGACTTTTCATCTGCAATCGTGAACGATCCGTCCACATCATTGATAAAGGTCGCCATATTGTCCGTGACACGGCCCTGACCAATGCCTGCAGAATCACGAGCTTCAGCATAACGACTCCGACATTCACCAATAGATATGGGATAAGCGGACCTTCGGTGATTGAACTGCCCGTGCGCTCGATGAGTTTCCCACCGCTTGACACGTAGGCATGCAAAACACTCCCTGGAGGGTCTGCAAGCCATACTTGCGTCTTCCCACCACTCTTTTCCTTCAAATACTTACCCGCGCCGGCTAACGTCCCACCGGTACCGGTTGCACACACGAACGCATCGATTGTACCTTGCGTCTGTGCCCAGATCTCCGGTCCGGTTGTGAGATAGTGTGCGTAGGCGTTCGACGTATTATCAAACTGGTCGGTCCATATCGCGTTGTCCAATTTATCCGCATACGCTCGCGCTTGGTGGTTGTAGTTTTGTGGGTTCTCAAAAGGGACCGCAGGAACGGGGTGTACCTCTGCGCCGAGCATGCGCAGGAGGTCAATCTTCTCTTGACTCTAGTAGACGACGGCCGGTACCGTCAATGTGCATGCCCTAGCAATGGACATGGAACGCCAGACTCGCCTGAGTGTTGGGCATGAATATCACGCATTTGTAACCCCTGGATCGACACACATGAGCCAAACCAATACCGGTGTTCCCAGCGGTCCCTTCGACGACCGTTCCACCTGCCTGTATGCTAAAACATGAGACATCACATTAGCCCTTCCGGTCCCTGCAAAACAATGCTGCACTGACCGGCCCTTTTCTTCCGCATCCCGAACGATACCAACGGCGGCACGGTCCTTAATGCTCCCGCCAGGATTCTGAAACTCGGCTTTGCCCAATATGTTGCATCCAGTCTGTTCAGACAGTGATTGAAGATAGATCTGGGTGTATTGAGGCTTGTTAGAATGCTCTGATGCATGTCCCCGACTGCTAGTCTCACTAGAGGCGTGTTTCCCACGGCGCCTGTGAAGCCTTGGACGGCGGACCCGAATCCCCTCCTGCTGACATGAAGGTGATCTGAGTGAGCAAGTCTACTTGCGCGAAGGAGCGAGAGCATGATGCAAAATGAAGAAAATGAGGAGAGACCGTCTTATTTATGCGGGCCGGTCCTGGTGGCGACATTCTTGCAAAGTCGGTTTGCCACGGTTCGAGTATTTAAGAGAGTCAGACAAATCGGAACTTCCGGTCACCTGCTCCTTATCCAACAGCTAGCAAGGTGATAACTTGCACAGTAGACGGCTCTAAATGATTATTGATCATGTCCACGATATTTAACGTCATGCGTCACAAATTCACAAGGGAGATCTTCCCATTAAATGACTAGGAAAAGAATAGCCAACATCGAGTGGAACTTGAAAGAAAACTACGGCTGCGGAAAGTAATTTTGATGGAACAATCAAATAGGGAAGAGCGTCCTCGCTGCATGAGATGAAACTGCGCAAGACAAGTGATGAAATCTGGATGTGGAAGGACATGACGAGAATCAGGTAGTCTGTCGTGCGTGCAAGAAACGGGTCGTCGCAGGCCGTGAGAGAAATAGCATAACATGGGTATCGACGAGACTGAGAGACAGAATCAAGGCTTCTATGAACTAGATCAGATGGCATGCAACACGAAGAAAGACATTGGACGTGCATGCTCATGGTTGACGCTTCTTCACGTTCTGATTCAACCATTGAAGTCCCTCGAAAAGACCTTCACCCGTCGTTGCGCAACTGTCGCCACCCTGATCAGGCACGTGGAAGAAAAAAAAATGACAGAAAAACCTACCTGGGGTGGACATACCACGAACGTTCGCGCATACGGTGCAGACCCAACTTCTCGGTGACCTCGGCAGGTGACATGGCTAGAGAAGAATGAGGAACGATGATATCGGATCAGGGATGAGCCACGCACCTCCAGGTAGATCCTGCTTGTTAGCAAACACGAGCAATAAGCACTCCTTCATCTCTCTATCACTGAGTATGCGGTGGAGTTCTTGTTTTGCTTCGTCAATTCTGTCTCGGTCTTGGCTGTCAACGACGAAAACGAGACCCTGAGTGCCTGTGTAATAGTGTCTCCACAATGGACGGATCTTGTCTTGGCCTCCAACGTCCCAAACGTTGAACTTGACGTTCTTGTATGTGACCGTCTCGACATTGAAACCGACTGAGCGATGATGTGAGCAAGACAGATGGAGAGGCGGAAGACGAGGACTGACCGGTTGGGATCGTCGTCACGGACTGGTTCAACTTGAGTTTGTATAGAATAGCTGGGTGGCAGCAAGTCAGTGAGCGGGTGAGGGACCTGAGGGGACAGCATACTCGTCTTCCCGGCCGCATCGAGGCCAAGCATGAGGAGCCTCATTTCCTTGTTACCGAACAAGCGGCCTGGGGGGTTGTAAGCAAGGGATAGAGACCAGCGGTATATTGAGCCCACCGAGAGTTTTTGACAAGTTGGCACCCATGGTAGAAAGAGAAGGAAGAGAGAGAGATGTATGGTGGTGTAAAGAGCGACGAAGGCGAGGATAATGCCACAAGTAACTTGGCTGGAAACGGGATTGGTGTGAGAATTCAACAGAGTCGTCGCTGCAAAGACATACACCCTCCTGGGACCCCAGACACCAAATACACTACGACTATCGCATGTTATCCTCAACCTGGCTCTGGCTAAACACCTTCAACCAACCATCCCCCATGTCCGTCCGCAACGCCTCAATCCGCGCCCGATACAACTCTGCCTCCGTCATCTCACCGTCCCCGCTCACCCCCACCGAGCTATCAGGTGGCTCAAATACCGAATACGATTGTCTGTGCCCGCCTGCCGAAAGCGGGCTCGATCTCTGCGGTGATGTAGACGGCGAGCGTAGCGTCGCAAACGCACCAACAGACGGTAACGCCATCGACCGAGAGCCTGGCGAAAATACATGTTGCTCTCCTCCGTTCAGATCAACGATACGTTTCGCTTTGCGTTTCTTCGGTCTGCCTGAAACAGCAACCGACGTTGTTCGTGATCCCGTTGACAGCGAAAGTATCGTCTCGGGTGCCGTTACCACGTCCGTTGCCATGCCATGGTTTCCCTTCGACTTCGCAGGCCCGATCGGAACGATGGGAGGGGATGCTGGTATTGGTATGTCTCTCGTAGAACTCGTCTGCTCCAGTGCGACGGGCGCAAGCCCCCTTCTCTCGTAAAAACTCGGCGCACTGCCATCCAAAGAGATGGTTTTCCCCTCCTTGTGAAAGAAGTCGAAGCATGCAGCACGGTAGTTGTCCTCTATCTCCGTCAGCGGGTTCCCCTCTATCCATACCTCCCCGATGTTTGGAAGTGTCGCAAGACGTCCAACTTCGGCACTCTCATCAATGTGATTGAAACGGAGGTCTACCCGCTCAAGCGCCATGAGACGCTCTAGACCGCATATGGATTCGAGACGGTTATTGGAAAGGTTCAAGTAGAGAACCTGTCCGAGGTAGGTATAGATTCCCAGAACAGAATCGATCATATTATCAGAGAGATTGAGGGAAACAAGATTGTGAAGGACGGCGAGGCCATGTGGCACAGAGACAAGTAGATTCGAAGATAGATCGAGGTGCGTTATAGAGACAAGGTATGGGAATGTGTCTGTTGGCAAGAACGTGAGCGCATTGTCTGCGAGGGAGAGGTGCTTAAGGAGCCCCCATTTGTAAGGAGAGAGGGCTGAGGAGGGGGAAGGTAAGGTGGGATGCTCTGGGAGAGCAGCCGCTTCCTCGTTGCCCTCGGGAACGGAGGCGGGTAGTGGTGTGCCCGTCCAAGAGCGCTGTCTGCGAGGGATCTGCCTCGACCTCTGGTCCTTGAGTGATCCGTCCCTGCGCGCCTGGTCATCGAGCACTGCTCCAATGAATATGTCGGCGACATCCTCCAGCCCACTCCGCTTGATAGTCAAGCTACGAAGGGATTCCGCGAGCCTGTCCCACCCAAGTAATGTGCGGGGATCAATGTCGACGGTCTCGAGCGACCGGAGGTTCTTGAATGCGTCAAGTGGGAGAGCACTCTGGTTCGGAGGATCGTCTTTGAGTTCAGCAATGACTTTGGGTCCAGGTGCCTTGAGTAGGAGAGCGGGGATCTTGGTGAAGCTACTATAAATATATTTAAGTTCAGTGTCGATGCTCTGCTGCTCAGGTCGGCTCCACCAGCCGGTGCCCAAAGAGAGACCGGAGACGGCGGATAGAGAGGAACGGAAAGAGGCAAGGGAAAGGGTTTCGGATTTGTCGAGGGCTGAGCCAGTGTCGATGTGTGTATAATGCATTGGCTTGGAGGGGTTGTCGACGGTTACGTCGAGAGAGCCGACATCGATGCCGAGAGACTCGATGCGCATGAGGACGTAAAAGAGACAGTGGGTGTCGATGGCGAAGGTTACAGGGCGGGGTGTGGGTGGTTCGTGGACGTTGGTGGGGATAAACCAGCCGACAGGGTTGAAGGCGGAGGGCTGAGTGGTAGTGGTGCGCTGACGGCGGCGACGTTGGAAGCCGGCCTCTGCCAGACCCTTCTCGTTTAGTCTGATGAACACTGCAATTCTGCGCATATACTCGTCGCCGTGAACTGGCTCCATAGGGCGGGTCGTCGTCGTCAATGCCAGTGTCGTCGAGCTCGTTCGCCGTGCCGTTCCTGCTCCTCTAGCGCATGCCGATCAGTACCCCAGAGACACCCTGTTTGTGTGATGTGACAAATGTGACAATGATTACGCATGATGTCACACTGGAAGGGTGTTACGCGTTTACTCCTGGCCATAATGAAGATAACAATAAAAACAGTACAGCAAAAGGTCTTCCAGGTGCGTACGACCAGCCCAATCCGATGTCGTTTCCAAATACGTTCTTAGATCGATGCCGACGGTGGAGACACCGTTGGAAGACTCAAGGAGAAGATCTTTGAAGCCCATAATCACCCAGTTGAGGCTCAAAAGTTGATCTATTCTGGTATGCTCATCCCTGTCGATCCCTGTGTCGCTTATCCAACTGGCGATCAGGTAGAATACTCCCCGATTCCAAGACCGTGGCATCATGCGAGATCAAGGAAAAGGACTTTTTGGTCCTTATGGTAGCAAAGGTATCGATGACCCCATTTTCGGTGCGATCCACCTCACCTCTTTTTCAATCCTAGCCCAAGCCAAATTTCCCCTTCCCTGACATCTCTTCATCTACATCTGCCGTGCCCACCGCTGGGCCTGCACCCCCACCCGCACAGCCTGCTGCACCAGCAGCACCCGAAGTTGCTCCACCCCCTGCACCTTCCCCACCCCCTGCCCCTGTACCTGCCCCAACTTCTGCCACACAACCAGCACAATTCGCCACGGACAACTTCCTCAGTGGAAATGCACTGCAAAGTTCGATACAGAACATAGTGGAGATGGGTTTCCCGCGTGGTGACGTCGTCCGTGCCTTGAGAGCGAGTTTCAATAATCCCGATCGTGCTGTTGAATACTTGATGAACGTGAGTGGCTACATGCGCGGAACAGGCCTGAGTTTCAATCGTGTGGCAACAGGGCATACCTCAGCACCTTATTGCTGAGCAGGAACCTGCACAGTCTACCCCGCCAGCTCAACCCGCCCCTCCTGCTGCTGTCGCTGCAGCAGCACCAAGTCAGCCTCAAAACCTGTTCCAGGTATGCTTGCAACCTCTTGGTTTGGTTTTTTTTTTCACATTTTCCCCTTTTAGCTCGCGCAGCAACAGCAACAGCAACAGGGGGGCGGTGGGCTCGGTGCTGGTGCTGGCCCGGGTGGTCTGGGTGGCCCTGACCTGTCAGCACTTCGGGACAGCAGTCAGATCGCTCAGTTAAGGGAACTGATGTCACAGAACCCTGCACTTATTCAGCCACTTATCCAGCAACTTGCTGCAGCAAATCCTCAGCTTGCGCAAGCGCTTGCAGCAAATCCAGAGGCGCTACTAAATATTTTGGGAGAGGATGGCGAAGGAAACGAGGATGGAGGAGAGGGACTTGCACCAGGGGTGCAAGTTGTGAACGTTACGCCAGAGGAGCAAGCAGCCATTGAGCGGGTGAGTTGAGAGACGTGGAGAAAAGACGCGTGCTGATAGAAATGTAGCTTCAAGCGCTCGGGTTCTCTCGGGAGGCAGCGATTCAGGCATATTTTGCGTGCGATAAGAACGAGGAGCTAGCAGCAAATTACTTGTTCGAAGCGGGGGATGAGTGAGAGAGAGAAATGTAATATTGTCGTGTACTTTTTGCGAATGTTGAGCACCATCACTGCGACCACATTGTTTGCACGTTGGACGGCCGCGTGTGAAGACGAGATCACGTACAAAAACTTGACCGCCTCTTCACGTCCTCCGCCTCTCCTCCTCCATCCACCCCATCCCCTTTTCTTCCACCCCCTCCCCTCCCACACCCGCGAATACCCCGCACAACACCCGCCACACCCCTCGCTGCCTTGCTCACCTTCCCGTTTTTTTCTTCCATTTTTTCTCGTTCTCGACGCCGGCAAACCCCATGGCAGCTCCTCAAGGCTCCTCGCCTCCCTCGGAAGATTTGCTCATCGAGAAGCGCAACGATGCCTCCGTCTCTCCACCGCAGACATCCGTAAACGGGAACGGCGCACCCCACGTCGAACCCGGTGCGCAGGCGCACGACCTCACGCCTACCTCTTCTACCGAAGCAGACAAGGACAACACCCAGAACCCGTCCATCACCGTCTCCACCTTCGTTTCCCCAGACGAGCGTGACAGCACACGCCATACAGAGAAAGACAGGGACAAGAGCTCTCTTGCCGCTACTTCCACTACCCAGCCGAACACCACCCCAACCGGATCTTCCACCACAACATCCAGCAACACCGGTCGCAGGTTTTCCCGCAAGTCAAAGGCCGTCAGGCCTCCCGCTTCCACAGGTACTGTTCCTGACAAAAGCCCTCCTGTACGTGCTCCCTCGAAAGAGGTGAACAAGTCCAAGGGTGGCTCACAACGTTCCCCCAAGAAGGCTTCTTTTATTTCAAAACTTGTTCGCAAACTTGTCCCATGTGTCGCACCCAACGACCGTGCTCATGCCGTCGACATCGACATCCCCGATACGACCCGTCCCCACCAAGGTTCGAGCACGAGCAACCCGGCGGATACCCCCGTGCCAAAGGAGAAACAACGCTCTGAGGGTGAGTCCCAGGAGAAGGAGCGAGAAAAGGCGGCTCCGCCACCTATTTCGGTTCCCAAGGACTCGTCCCCAGTGACCAACCAGGCTGTCGAGGTCATTGTCCCTCCAACGCCAACCAAAGCATTACCCATCTCAGAAACCGAGGGTGTCACGAGTGGTGCAGTACAGCCACCTGGCTCAACTGGGTCGGACATTTTCTCCCCACAACCCACCCCGCGTTCAGATACATCACACACGTCTTCGGCTGCCCCGCAACCTCATGCTGGGGATATATCACATTCAACGACAACTGATTCTGATGGTAGCTTTACGGACGAAGAGGGTCATGGCGAGGGTGAAGAACCAGAACCAGAGGAAGGAGAACTCATGGAGGAGGAGGACGAGGATACGCTCATAATGAATGGGGGAGCTGGCATCCCAATTGGACCAGTAAGTGTTACCCCGACTGCTTGTCCCACATTCGGTTTACCCACCGCTTAGGACGGCACACCGCGGCCGCTTTTGCCCCCGATTGCACCCCAGCACGCGGGGCGCAAATGTCTCGTTTTGGACTTGGACGAAACTCTCGTTCACAGCAGCTTCAAGGTACAAAACACCAGTTCCATTCATTTCACAACCGGCTCACCCTCTGTTTTGTAGTCCATACAACACGCAGATTACGTCGTGCCAGTGGAAATTGAATATCATTGGCACAACGTGTACGTCATAAAGCGGCCAGGCGTCGACAATTTTTTGAAGAAGATGGGCGAGATATACGAGGTGGTGGTATTTACCGCCAGCCTAAGCAAGGTCAGTCTTGTTTTCAGCTCGAGATTTCAACAGTCGATTCAATCATTGTATAGTATGCAGACCCGGTCTTGGACAAACTCGACATTCACCATGTCGTTTCTCATCGATTATTCCGGGAGAGTTGTTACAACCACAAGGGTAATTATGTCAAGGTACGCACTATCGTCACTGATTGCGGACGTATCTCAAGTCCCATACAGGACCTTTCGCAACTAGGACGCCCCATCGCCGATACCATCATCCTGGATAACTCCCCGGCCTCATATATCTTCCACCCCAATAATGCAGTTCCTGTCTCTTCGTGGTTTAATGATCCCCACGACACTGAACTCACGGACCTGTGCCCCTTCCTCGTCGACCTCGGTGAGGTCAGGGACGTGCGAGGTGTCCTTGACGGCGGACTCTGAGCACTGACCGTGCGGGATGGTGCGTACTGGAGAGGACTAGGGAGGGGAACTGGAGCAGTCTGCTTGCGAACACGCAATTTACTGTGTTGTAATGCACTCTTCCGCTTGTTTTCGTGATAGGAGAAATACCAGGGCTCTGCACCTATCCCGATGTCAAGCATCTCAAGTAATGTCAACGCAGCTACTCATACCCACTCGTCGCCCTATCCTGTCCTCTCCGCTACCGCACTATCCTCTGTCGACCAGGGTGTACATCTTGTACAACAAATTTCCCCCATCCACCTGCCATCAGCTCCATCCTCAATTATACCCATTACACTCATGCGTCGATAATCTTTATCGTTCTGTATCCATCCTGCACACATACGCATCATACACCCACGCACTTGCGGTTGTCTCTTTGGTATCCACGGCGTGGAGTATCCGCACGGCTTTCCTCATTCTTTGACATCACACATTCCGTTCTCTTCCAAGATCTTCCTTGATGCAGGTATACAAGAAAATCCACCTCACACGTTTATGACATGCATTATGGACTACTCGCATATTGTCCTAGTTGGTGCAAACATTCCTCGACGGGGACCATTGTCGACTGATCCGGCATGTATCACTGGCATGACTTCCAGAGAAGCGTGGCCTTTAATTTATTTTCCCCTTTCACATTTGCGTCTCCTTGATTTACTCCGAAACTGTGCAATGCCAGGGCGTATGCAGCCTTGCCACACACGTACTCTTTTCCCCCTCCACATTTTATTACTGCTCTTTCTTCCCTTGATTTTATGTCTTGACACACTGTTCCGGCTCGTTCCTCTCCCTAATTTGTTTGCACGACCGTTACGACTCTTTACGATGTTACATACGACAAAACGATGCACATATTTGAACCTCTGGACGCGACTGATTTTCGATCATGTGATGTTTCGTGTCGCGTTTATTTCGCCGTGTTTGGTTGCAGTGCCACACTACTCACTCATGCCACGACGACTCGGACGACGGTATGCTGTTTAACAAACGTCCACGATTTAACCCTGAGAAAGGCAAGTAATGCATGGTGAAACAACCCGCTTTGATTAACCACAGACATACAGTGGTCTCCGAAAAAACCTCGGACGCTCCAGGTACAATGGATCTCTTGAACCAAGAGCTCTTCTGACTTGAACACAGCGCCCAGTACATCCACTACGACCGCACGACCTTCCTCGAGAAACCCCAAACCGCCCACGATCACTGGCAAACGCGCAGGGGACGACCGCTATGCAGTTCTCTTGAGACGAGTCGAAGATCTGGAAAGACTTCATGCAGACGACAAGAAAACCGTACGCCACCCACTCTGTCGCGCATGCCACACTCAATTTCCCTGACGGCGTCTTTGTTTGTAGCACCAAGCCGAAGTCGATCGCCACAAATCCGAACTCGCTCGTTTGACGAGGACAAACACGGAGCAATCCGAAAAGTTGGACAAGTTGAAGAAACAAAACGATGCGTACGAGTTGCGCGTCCAAGAGTTGAAAAAGACGAGTGCTGCTGAGCAGACCGAGGTCAGGGAACTTCGAACGAAGCTGCGCACGTGTGAACACGAGCGCAGTCAGCTTGCGAAGCGAGAAGCCGAGAATGGGGACACCAAGAAGGCGCTCTCGAGTGTGGAGGTGAAGTGGAGAGAGGAAGTCAAGGAACGTGATCAGAAAGTGGCAGAGTTGGAGAAGACGCTGGTAGCGGAGATGAAGAAGCGAGAGATGCTCGAATCTTGTTTGGATGATTTGAAGAAGAAAGCCGACGAAGAAGCCGCAGAGCTACGCGCTGATTCCACGAGCTTGCAGCAGCAACTCGATGTTGCACGGAAGGATGGTGAAGAGGCCCAACGGGCTGCGGAAACAGCTCGAGATGAAGCTCAGGATCGAGAGGATGGACTTCTAATCCAGCTGGAGCAGTGCGGGATGACCCTCAGTCGCGTGGTAGAAGAATATGCGCGTCTAGCGTCCACGACGGTAACCACCCAGGTGCATGCCACCCTCAAGGATGAACATCTTGCACTACAATTTCGCTTGTTACGTCTGGAGCGGAAGCTTGCCAACTCGGAGGGTCAAGTAATAGAACTGGCGCATCTTATACGCCAGGCTAACGAGGAGAACGAACTCCTCTTTGAGCAGCTGCGGGGTGTTGAAGAGGAGGTCGCTTTCTATTCTCGACTGCTCTCGGAGAATGGTCGCGATCAAACCCACGGCCGCGCCGACAATATCTCTAGCTTGGAGAACGAGCTTGCAGCTCTTTGTCTCGACATTGTGCAAGCCCATGCTCTAGCGACCCTTGTCGAGTACCATGATACAGCCCACAATTTTTACCGCAATCTAGCGGATGACATGCGGTTGCAAGTAGATGTCTTGGAGAACACCACACATCAAGAACAGTCTACGAACCGTGCTTTGGCAGAGGAAGTAGCCAGTCATATTTCTCTTCGCGAAGCATCGAGCGTCGAGCTTCAAAGAGTCCAAACAGAGCTCGCGGAGGCAAGCCGCAATCTTGCTAAGGAACAGGTCTCACTAGCAGAAATTCGCCAATCTCGAGATGTCCTACAAGGCAAAGTTAATGTACTAGAGAAACAACTTGGTGAAACGGTATCTCAGCATAAGGCGGCCTTGCAGAAGGAACGGGATGTAGCACAAAAAGTTTCTATGCAACTTTGCATGAGCAAGACGGCCGAAGAGACGCTCAAGGCAGAGATGGAACAGTATGTTCCCATTTCGATTGGCCATCATCCATGACTCATTACGCCCACAGTTTGAACATCGAACTGACCGATGCTTCTCGATTCCAAGACGCATACTACAAGTTGTTGGATGAGACGGAAGGACTTTTGGCACGGAACGACTTGGCAGAGGAGGAAGCCGAACGTCTCAGTCGCTTCAACGCTGAGATACTCGGGCATCACAATCCAGCTCAAAGGATCGTCTACGTGGACCGGATACGAAGGGAGCTGGCAGATACGAAACAGGTTCGTCCAGTTCCCATTCTCTGAGCAATCGTTCTCGACGAGTTTTGGTCGGTTTACAGAAACTACTTGCGTGCACGCGCGAACGTGATGCGTTGGTGGCGTCAAACGATGATCTATGCCACGAACTCGAGTTGTACAAATCGTCGGTGGTGCCAGTGGACAGCAAACCACGTTCGCTGTTCATCAGGGTCTCCCGACCACCTCTGACGAACCAAACCCTGAACGGGCCCACATGTCAAAGTCCCACCAAGCATGGGATATCAGAGCATCTACCTGGACCTGGCGATATGACTATGGATGAACTAACGTGATATACCCCGTACATATATGCTTTATTTATCTTGTCGATGTTATCGTCAGCTTTGCATCTCAAGATGTCTTTCATGCAGGAGTAAAAAGAAAGCCGGGTGTCACCACCCAAAACCAGGCGTTGAACGGCCGAATGATAATACTACTAGTACAGAAGAATTGTACATCTAAGAGCGTGATAACCGATGCATCTCATGTTCCGTAGAAGAGCTTTCATAATACTTCCAAGGCTCGTCGTCGTCTCTCAATTCGTGTACGCGAGTATATCGATTTTTGCGTTCCCTCCGCTTCCGCCACCAGAAACTAAAGCGCATAAGTGCAAACGTCAACCGGTGACCATGTCGGACAAGAAAACACTCACATGAACGCGATTCCTCCTCCAATCAAGAACGCCACGGCCACCGCCCCACCGATGATGCTCCCCTTTTCTCGACTCAAAAACGCTGCTACCTCATTCAGCCCGCTCGGGTCCGGATCCGAATAGACGTAGTTCCTGCCTGGGAGCGCGTTCGCGCTCGGTGGGTCGCTCGGGTCATAACAGAACTGTGAGAAACACTGCGCACAAAAATCTGATCGCGCCGGCGCCGGCGGCGGGAGCCTGAGCCGAGCCCGATCGACTGCAGCACATTGTAGACATTTTCCCCAGTTTGGGTCAGGGGAGGTGGTGTTTGGTGTGAAGCCACCGAGGGTGTTTTGGAAAGCTTGATTGATGAGTACAGCGGTTTGAACAGGGGTATAGGAGAATTGGAGATCTCCGGTACTTGATGTCAATGTGCAAACATGAGTGCGCAAAAAAGGAGCGAACAGGTTGGGGACTTACTTGGATGCGGGAGGGCTTCCGTCCAACGGAGGTGAATTGGGAATGTAGATGATTAGCGGGTATTCTGCGGGAGTTTGAGTTGGATTACACCCGAAGAACGTTGGTCTTTGATTGACTCCCGTGGTAACAAAGTCCTGTGCTGACGATGGAATAGGAGGAAATGCCTGATGGGATGAAGAGAGAAAAGAAGAAATCCGTTGCGAGGTGGTGAGAAGCGTCGTTCCACTGTCATAGATTTAGTTCGCGAGTCATTCACGCAACGCAACGACCGTGACTGACTTTGGCCATTGATTAGAATCATCTGAACTTGCGTCCACAGCGACAATGACGTCAACCGCTCTTGCTTTTGTGAATAGAGTTCCAAGGGGCACCCGCTCCAGATTAGAACCACCATCCACGAGTGAGAGCCATTGTGAAGAAGAATCTTGGAATGTTAAAGGGTTGATGCCTTGAAATGCCTTCCATATCATGAGAAGTGGGTCTTTGGCCCACAGTAAAGCTCCCACTCACATTCGGCCAATTGGCGACACTAAAGGAACGTGATTGCACCCTCGATGAAAGTTGTTCGTATAGAAACTGCATTCCAGTGACATCGCCATTCTCGTCGTCAAAACCTGTGAAATTGCCGTTCGACCCGTCTACCGCCTGTCAAGAGAAAAGTTATGAACAATACGGATAAGAGAACGCAACGAACTATATACATTGAAGATGCTCGCACTCGAACCCATCATAAAAGCCACTTGGTCGAACCCCGTTATGCAAGCGGATGTACCAGAGGCAAGTCCATTCACTAAATCCGTGCCGGAGTAAGCCATTGGAGCCATGGCAGATAAATTTGGATCCCAAGACCCGAACTCGAGTGGTGTGAACTGGTACCGTTAGCCAAACAGACAGATGAGAACGTTCGAACGCTTGCCTCGTAGACAACCGAATCCAAAGACACCATCGATGTTGAATTAGATCCCGACTGTAATGAATCAGCAGCTATGATAGGAAAGGGCATCGATTGAGTGGCATAAGAAGGTAAGAGTGGTATTTGTGACCAAAGCTGGCCTGCGCCATGTCCAGTATTATTAGTGTAGAAGTTACTCCTGGTCGTTTGATTCAAGAAATGGTACGAGAGTGCTCGTCCCCAGATGTCGGTAATACTGGTATAGCTAGAGTGGGAGGTGTCAACATCAGCACATCAAGACAAGGGAAGAA
Organism: Boletus vinaceobasis; assembly: GCA_038092335.1. Classification (NCBI taxonomy): domain Eukaryota; kingdom Fungi; phylum Basidiomycota; class Agaricomycetes; order Boletales; family Boletaceae; genus Boletus; species Boletus vinaceobasis. Next base: position 2,104 of record JBBPQE010000223.1, on the reverse strand, counting down.
CGGACATTGATGTATTGGCCTTGGCCTCGACACTTGCAAGGATGCTTCCCCAATACTCTTGGTTATTCGCGTCGCCCAAACTGAGACTGGATGGTGCAACGAGATCCAGGTCTAACATCCATCCTGATAGACCAGCACCGTCTCCGTACACCAACGTAGACGGGGTTGGCCAATCGTTCAGCGCCAACGATGCGGCCAACCAAGATCCACCTACAAGACGTTGGTTAGGGGACTGAATGATAGCACCCAGGGCGTTCGGAAGTACCTGATGAACCAGCGAGATATGAGGCGACCTGGAGTAGTCCACCTGTCCCCAATGATTTCGCAGTGGCGTTTCTGGTATCCAGCGCTGACAAGACACCTGCTCCGAACTGTGCTGTGCGATAGCCCTCGCCGCCGAGTGCGAGACCTATCCTCGGCAAGGACGCGCTGAGCGAGGAGAAACTGTACCCGATGGCGGAACCATCCCCGACCCAGTCTGACCACGCGCTGGGGATGACATTCGACTCCCTTGCGGCAATGTACGACGCTTCCTGGGGATTCAACGCTTGAGTTTGTGGGGTAAATGTGCGCACGAGGACGCCGCTGGCTGTCTGTGAGCACGGCGCATTGATAGTTGGGGCGTAGTCAGTGATAGAACCCTGGGCAGCAACGGACGATATAAACAGCAGAGAGGACAAAGAAGCAATCATTGAGCACGAGACAGCATTGACTACTATTTTTCATGTTGTTGCGTTGCACCGCGTTTGATCAAACCCGGCTGTGCGCGCGCATCCACCTTCGTTGTCGTTTCCAAGTTCCATCGTCAAGTACGCAAAATGTACTTCCGGTATAGCATCTTCCGCAGTCCACAGCATCGCAGAGAGGACGGGGATGTGGCACGTAATAGCATGTAAATACATTAGATGCTGAGATCAATATCAAGCCTGTCCTGTACACCGGCACAGTAGACTTGCTCATAATGATGGTGTCGGGGAGTTGCACTTGGCCCAAGCTGAAACGCATTCTAGTAAGGCATGGATCTCGTACTGCATCATTCCTGACGCTATGCATTATGAGAAAGCCTACTCGGTAGTACACGGCGACCATGACATTACAGTCACCGACGCTGGACTGGTGCTGGTGCAGCGCGACACAACCTTCCGCCGGCCAATCAGCGATATTTAATTCTGTTCATGTGTCCCAAACGGTCCGGAATGGAAGAATGTACCCCACATTCAACCGTCAGAAGTGACACAATGGATGGTAAGCAATGTACCAGGATGGTAGCAAGTCGTCAGAGACTGTGCCACAACGAGTACGGGTCTTCCTGGTCGCGACAGTGACGACGTCGCCGGAGATGGTGGGGCGGGGTCACCATTGTGCACGACGGGGCGAGGAGGAGATGACAAAGCTTTGTGGTTACATAAAACGTCCCATCCGCTGCTCTTGTCAGCATTTCCAGCTCTTCGTCTCCTCTCACCATCACGACCTCCCGTGTTTCAAGCAACTTGCAAAAAGACACGCACTCATGAACAAATAGGACATGTCTAACACCGCAGAGTACGTTGTGGTCACTACTACAGCTCTCGGGTTTAGAAAAAGAGTGGGACAGTTCGGTACGTGGCCTGGCCTGGGTTACTATAGAGAAGATGAACAAATACGAACGAGTAGATGTGGAAACAACAATGTATGACCCTGCCCCGCACCAGGGTTACTTCCGTTACTCCTTGGGTACTGGCGTCTCCAATTTTTCCCCTTCTGGCCGGCTTTCCTGCGCTTGTTGTGGCGGCTGCGGCGGTGGGCCGGCCAATATTTGGCCTGGTACCAACGAGCCACTCAGCTGAGCTTGGCCGCTGAGAGCGGCACGAAGAGCGGCGTTCTCGATGCGGAGTTGATCGACGAGGGCTCTGCATTCTTCCCAGCGCCGATTTGCCTCGTCGGCAGATGCCAGCGCGGCGTCGAGAAGCTGGGAACGAGACTCAAGGGCCTTGACATCGCACAGATATTCGCTCCCCTGCACATTACGGGACGTCCATCTCGGGTCAAAATCGCATCCTACTCCTACGTTATGACAGATACTTTCTACTCAGAACTACGTTCCATGTGGTCCAACCGGCATGGT